>CAUJRU010002393.1:0-79574 GCA_963277665.1 Viscum album | reverse complement strand
TTCACTATGGGTGATCCCGAAGTCAACTAAGGTAATGGGAACACTAGGAAATCATATCAAATTGTGATGTAATTAGTAAAATATTAAGAGTGTGTGTATGGAATACATTATAGAACATGCCTTGTACTAGGAACATGGTATCACCCCTCCACATCACCACATATAAGGAACCACTAAAGAGTACATGCCTTGTCCTTATGGTGTGATGAAACACATCCATGAAATTGTAACAATTATCAAATTATATATGTTTATCTTGTTGTGGTGAAATCCAAATGAATACTTAACCAAGTCTTCCCATCATAAATACATGGGATCCAATGTTCTCTTTTATTATTCTAGCATATCATATTTAATAAAAAGAGGCTTTCACCAAAGAATAAAAATTCATTTCATTTATAAAATATAAACATTCATTCAAAAACCATGTATGTTATCAAATGAAGGGAAAACAATTGAAACATCTATCATAGTCAAAATTATAAATTCCATTGGATTCTCATATAATGTTTTTATAAAGTCTCAACCAGGTCTTGATTTCTATTTAAGAAACATAAACCATGATGTTATTTAATATGTTTTGAAAAGTGTTTTAAATCCTAATACCATGGTTTTAAAAACTATGAATTCATTTTTAAATCAAAAAAATGATTTAATTCTTGATACAACAATTTTAATGAAAAATAATACTCAATTCCATGGTGAACCCAACAAGAAAATTAATGAAAAAAATTAAAAAATAATTTAATATATCATTACATATTATAAGGATCAAACCAAACAATGAAAAGTCATAAAAATATAACTAAGAACACCCAATCCAAATAATTACTAAAATATTTGAAAACTAATTATTAAATTTTGAAACCAAGAAAGATATTTATGATGTCACATTTGATTTGTTTTCAAAATCATTAGATACTATTAGTCATCCCTTTTACGTACTCTAAATGATTAAAAATAATAGTCGATACATTTTATCAATAACCTAAGGGGAAGTAGAAAAATAATTTCAAACTATGTAAGGTACAAAGGTAATTGAAAACCTATTTTAAAATTTGAAAAATATTGAAGAAAGTATAAATAGATATATGTTACACAAATTCTATAAAAACAAAACCATGACATAAAGAAAAAATATAAAAAATCAAGGATAATTTATTTAATGTTTTATCATAGATCCACTATATTGAAGCTAACTACTTTAAATATTTTTGGACCAACACCACCTAAACTGAGTTAATGAAACATCCCAAGACCAAGAAAAACAATAATCCACAAAAACGCCATAAAAAATAAAAATATAGAAAGATATAGTTTATAATAAATCAGCCCAGGCTACCCAAATGAAACCTGAGTAGGATACTCTCTATGAAATTATAAATTCCTCACTACATTCCAAAGTCTAAAAAATATTGGGGAGGGACAAGAATAGTCATGGGGAGACTATTCTTTGTAATATATGGAAAGAGGGTAATATTGAATTAACTAAAAAATTGGGATGAACCATCGATATAAAGGACATCCCAAAATACCTATATAAATATAAGTGGGCACCCCATTATATCTAAACAAAACAATGTAGTAGTAGCTAAACATGGAATAACACACATCATATATAATAAATGGAACACTTGAAAACACATTCTAAATAATCGAAAATAAAAATTACAATACTAACCCTTTAAACCTACTCACATAACCCCACATACTATGAACTCATCCTCCACAACTCTCTATACTTATACCATGTTCCCAAATCCCTTAAGTACCTATGTCATGAGATTAAATAAGAATGTATGGCCATGTACTTTGTAACCCATGCTATTTACATGAGTAGGGTGTGAGTCCAACAACCATGTAGGAATCCTAATTTCCTAAAAAATTCCGAGTGTTGTTAGGTTCAAGTGGATGAGAATAAAATACATATTAATAGTCATAGTAATGTCCATGAAACACAATCACCTAGAAAAATAACATGAAAACACATAAAATTAATAATTAGGTCCTCATGTGTCAAACAGACCACCTTAAAGCTTCCATATACCTACTTTATCCAGTGATAGAAGTCACTAACATATCACACCAACCTAGGGGAACAAGTCCTACCCTTAAAAGCATATCAAATACCATACCTTCTACATCTAATTCTTGAGTGTTTCTAAGTATGTCACAGAACCATGCCAACCCATACAGTATTATAGACAATCCTATAGTCTCATGTTTATAGATAATTCCCAGAAACATGTACCATGAAATCCAAACCATTTCTAGAGAAAACATGGAAGGGTCATATCCATTTACCTAATTCCATGGAACTCATCCAAGAAAATCCAAAACATTCCTAAAGGAAACAAAGAATGGTCTTATCTCCATTCCCAATTCCAAGGAAATATTCCATGGAAATCCTAACCAATATCACATCCAAATCCATGCCAAGGCATTAAAAACCAGATTCATGCATGAAAGTTAGATCTAAGAAGATAGTCCAAGACATCCCATGTATCTCATCTGTATCATAGTGGGAATAACATCCCACTTGAATCACAACACAAGAATCATCTCAATGAGGTCAACTATCATCCAAAACTTACTTCACATAATAGAGGTCATCCTCCCAAAACATGAAATAACAAAACTACTACATCCATATAAGACCACATATCAAATTCATATCCTAATGTGGAAATTGAAATCACCTATACCCACATCTCAGATGCACCTTTTCTAGGGTCAATATTGTTCCAGGGCACCCACCAAGTGTACCTTAGGTCAATCTATAGCATGTTCACCTTAAATGGGTTCCACAATCATATTTTTATCTCTTAATCAGGATCATCATTCCAATTATAAAATAATTTTCACTATCTAGGGTCCTTTGGTGCCATCTAAACTCTCTATGGTGTTTATCACATATAACTAGTTCAACACATCACTTCGATACAAAACCTAGTTCTCATAGGGATTCACATACAAAACACATAATTATGTATCCCAAATAACCCATGGGCAATAAAAAATAGGAT
Source organism: Viscum album (assembly GCA_963277665.1). Classification (NCBI taxonomy): domain Eukaryota; kingdom Viridiplantae; phylum Streptophyta; class Magnoliopsida; order Santalales; family Viscaceae; genus Viscum; species Viscum album. The sequence goes on along the minus strand of CAUJRU010002393.1, from coordinate 76,548 downwards.
GTACAACAAGCATATAAGAATTAAAAAATAGATCATCACCCTCGTGTGGTTAAATCAAAAACCCTGTCATTCAAGCACTTTTGGATTCATCTAGAGGCCCGATATAATACCTATTTTAATCCATTTTAAAATGAATCACACTACACTTTACTCGCACTAAGATATTTTCCCAAATACACTCAAAAAAAACTTTTAGAAAACCCATAATAAATTTTTTAATACCATTTCAAAACCATTTCCAAAAACACTTAATCAATTTATAAATATCTATTCTCCAACCCCTTCAACAAATAAATGGAAAAAATTATTTTTTTACCTTTTCAACACTAATAGATGCCTCCAAACCATATACAAATGAGACCACTGACACTCATTCAACCAAGGCACCAAAAAAAACCATTTAGAAAGCTATGTGGTATATGCTAACCATTATGCTTATGAAAGTACATCCCAATTTATTGAGGTATCACACAAGTCATGAAGACTAAAAAATTATATTACAATAATGGGTGAATACAATAAAATTAACAATAAAATAATTCTCTATAGTAATTTCAATGCCCCATTACTCAACCAAATGTCTAATAATATAACCAAGATCTTAAAAACCAACACAAATCCATTGAGAACCTATATTATCAATAAATATCATTATAGAAATTATTCTAACAATTAAAACCAATATTCTAAAATAGATTAACAGATTTCAAAATCACTAGATAGTCCAATGATGCTGAAACCATGAGAAACGATGTGATATCCTCTTTTGACACATCCTTAAGACTAGTATAATAATGATGTATAATTTAAAATCCTCTCTGGATGAACAATTTCACCCCTTAAAAAATAAAACCTTACATAAACTAAAAGGGAAACATAACTTGTGTAAAAAATGTTTTTTATCCTCTATAGAACCCCTCTAAAGGATGTTTAAAAAATCCACATCATTCATGATGATTTTTTACTAATGATAGTAAATCATCAATCCTGAAACCAAATTTGTTTAACCTAAATAAAAGATGAATGATAAAAAAGAACAAGTATGAGAGTGGATGAAATATTATATAGAATCAATGCAATGAACCACCCTATAATATTTTAGATCATAGGGACATCATGTATTCAATAAAGAGTATCCCAAGTGGCCTCCTACCCCTCATTTGAATGAGAAAAAACAAGGGTAACATGAAGGGTTCCCCAAAAGAACTCTTAATAAAATGACTAAAAGGACCCTTGAAAAAATGGATGTCTACATGTTTCATGGTGTAAACATAAGTTAACCATCTGAACCAACTCTAGGTAGAGAGATAGCACCTCTTCCCAACACTTTCATGAATTGATCTATATGGTGACACTATGAATGGATTGAAGTTAGTAATTATTAAAGTCTAACCAAATTAAATCTTCTATGAAGCCCTACCAAAATATTTTGACACCATATGATACTCAAACCATGTCTAAAAATACAAGTTATAAACATTTAAATTATATTTATCCAAGATGAAGACCTAGTTCTCATGCAAAATCCTTCCCCAAAGGAGATGTTAAAATTTCCTCAGGAATTTTTATCCTTTAATAATGCATGTCATTATAAAATACCCCACCATAAAATGTCTCAACATCAAGAATCCATGTTATTCGTCCTATTGTAAACCTTTAACCACATAGATTGTTAACCAAATGTTAACTCTCTATGTTTTATATCTAAATTAGCAACAAACATATGCCACAGAACAATAAACACAATACTCAGATAGACCGTATTTCCTAAAACACACACAATTTGATCCCATAACCTCATTATTCATGCACTAAGAGACGAAGCCTACATAATTTTTGATGCATTGATTTTGATTCTACATAAAAAACTGGACGATCCACCACCAGCTGACATTCATTGAAAATATAATGTATGGTCGATTGATGCATTACTCATCACCAAATAACAAAATAATGATACCTTAAACCCAAATACATTGGTGATCCATTAAAATTACAACATCACAGTACTAACCTGACTCCTGGTGGGACCCAAGATTGGATACTCAACTAACCAAAATCTCCATCACACTCCACTTACATGAACCAATGCATGTCAAATCCAACTCTTTATCAGATCCCTTCAGTTCAATTATGATCCTGAAACCAATGATAAAAATCTAATATTATTCAAAGCTAAATCATGAATATAATATTCACCAAGAAACTAGAGATAAATTTATCTTTTATCATATGTCCACATAGTTCCTTAATAATCATCTGTCTAATTGGTCTCACCACATCTGATACCCATATAACCTATGGTTCATTCTCCCATTAACCATGTGATGTTCCCACCATAATAATTTTATTATTGTCTCTTTACTAAATCAATAATCAATTACAAAATAATATTATGTAACTCAACAACATCTATCAATCCCATAACATTGAAACATAAATGTTTGATTTATATCCCGACTTACAGTGCTACATACCAAAAGACTCTACTATAATAAATTAATTCCAACTAATGGTTCTCACCAATATAGAAATTGATTATCGAAACTTAAAATCAAATGGTCTAAACCCCAGACCAAATAAAATATAAATTACTAGATACTTGATCACAAAATGAAACATAAATCTTATCAGGCTGATAGATGCGAATCTCTAAAAAATACGACATTCCCGGTAAATATATTAATCAAACACCCTTTTCAATCCCAGTTAATAAAAAAATAAACCCATTATAAAAAAGAAACTAATTTATATTTAAAAACCACACCAATAAATAGAAAAAACCTGTTAACATCACCTGAAAGTTTTTACAATATACATGTCATACAATCCAAGATCATAAAACTAGTATATTGTTTTCCTCTTGGTGAACATAAAAAACTAAAATAGTTTTCTTTATCTTAGTAAAATATAAATAAGTCAATATGTTGTGGCCTATAGGGGAAACAGTTTAATACTTTCAAACTAGTTCCACATTTTTTTACACATACCAAAACTTACTCAAGTTTTTAAAAAATCAGCTGACATTCCTAGATTTTAATAAAAAACTGAATTTACTAAAATCCCAAATCTAGATGATCATATATTGAAAAGAAACTCTATTTTTAAAACATTTTTGAAATCAATTTTCAAAACCATTTTGAAATTCTATTTGAAAAACCATTTTTTTAATCTTTTGAAAAAGATTAAAAATAGAAAAACATGTCAAAATCATCAGCTACATGATCCATTTAAATAAAACAAATATCCAAAACCATTTTTCACATTCCTCATTCCAGAAAAATAATTTATTTTTTTAACCATGGTTTTTATCAAAAATCGATGCATCCTACAAAAATATTTCCTTATAGAGGACAAATAGTCACATAATAAAAAATCAAAGAATACCCACATATCTATATTAATCTAGTCTGTAGATAGAATTTATTTGTTAAAATTATTATTATATTATAAGTTTCTTCAATTAATGATGGATTTTGAGAGGAATCGTGTCAAATATCACTGCCATTTGGATCATGTATCATGTATTAAGAATTCCACTATTCTAATGCATGAATATACCAATGGATCTCGACTAATACCAACAACTAATTATGAGACTCATCTATCCCAAATTGGGATTCTGGAACAAAATCAACACCTCAGTCATCAAAGAGTGAATATACCAAATACTAGACATCTATAAGAATCATGGGTTTCCAAGATGCCATGTTGGAAATGCATGGACTTGGGAGTCCCAAAAATATATATATAATTATAGATACACTACATATATAAAAATATATATCTAATACCATTTTTAGTGGCTTTATCAAGCCGTCTCACATGACTCTTAAGAAGTGGTCACCACCTAACATCAGATTGACCACCTTGTACGCCGATGGATACTGACTTGGGGTTAGGGTCTACAACAGTCATGGAAAGACTATTCCCTCTATTATAATGATCTAAGGACATAATTAATTTAAAATTTATTTTTATGAACTGTATATATAATAGAAATCACATAATTCATGTATACATAATCTTAGTATCCCTATAATCTCCCATAATCTAGAACATAAATAAGTAAATCCATCTATATGATGTATAAAAAAATAAAAATAGATAAAAATAGAATAATATGTATCATATATAATAAAATAAACACTTTATAGGATATTTGGAATAGTAAACCAAAAATATTAAACTACTTCACCTCTGACCTAACTCACATAACCCAACTAACGTTGTTCTTAGCCTCTATAAATCACTATACCTTTACCATTTTTCTATAACCATGTAGCACCTAGGTCTTGAGAGAAAATAAGAAATCATACTCATGTAAATTGATTCCCGTGTCATTTACACGGGTAAGGGGAGAGTCAAATAATCTAGTAGGAATCCCCAATTCCCCAACAATAATGAGTGTCACTATTATCTAGTGAATATGCATACAATATATATAACTACATGGATTCATGTTCATGAAATACACCCACCCAGAAACATAACATGAATGAAAATTTAAGTAAACAACGGGGCTTAGGCATAAAAAGAACTATTATAATCCACAACTATCCTAACCTTGTCCAATTATAAATTGTCTTTTAGTATTCCCTAAAACTTTGTTAACCCATACAAACCGAAATTTAATAGATTAATGTCATGTCCAATAGTCAATTACAAGAAAACTTTCAAGCCCAATCTAAACCATGCTCAATGTAATCATGTAATGGTCACATCACTTCCCTCAATTCCAAGAAACTCATTTAAGAAAATCCAAAACATTCTTATAGGATACGTGGAAGGGTTGAACCCACTTTCCTGATTTTTAGTAAATCATTAAAAGAAATACAAAGGATTGTCACTTCCAAATATTAGGATCTATATTAATAAATTACAAACCAATATCTTGCATGATGTTGGGATCTAATGAGCTAGTCGAAGGAATCCCATGAATCTCATATACATCTTGGGGGGGGGGGTGGATTGCTCCAACCAAATCATTCCACAAGGATCATCTTGATGAGGTCAGACATACACCCAAACCCATTCCACATAAAATAGTTTTTTCCTCACAATGAATAAATTAACATTATCATAATGATCATATAGGGTTAGACCTTCAAATTCAATCCAAAGGTATCACCTACAATGGAATATACCCATATCTCATGTGCACCCTCTATAGGGTCAACATTGTAGTAGGGAACACACCAAGTATACCCCTAGGAAAAACCATAACTTGATCACACTAAACGGTTTGCTTGATCAAATATATGTTTCTTGATCCAAGCTCATCATTTTAGCCATAACTTCCCTCACTGCTTGGTTTCTTCAAACTCGTCTCTTCCCTTTAAGAAGTTTGCCCGATCTAACCAGATCAACTAATATCTTTGATACCAAATATCATTACCACAGTTATATAAAAATAATATGAATAATAATGTATCAACATAATCTATGTAAAATCACAAAAAGGAAGAACAAAAAGTACAAAAGCTTTGTAAAATAGGGAATCACTATTACATGGTGAAATGAATGGAAAAAATGTCAATCAAACCCTTATAGATTACTATAAATACAAAATTAAATTATAATTTTATGGGATAATATGTCCACTTACCCAAACTAGTATGTTATTTAAAATCCAATCAAAATATATTTTATAAATATTATCACAAAATGGAATTGGGGTTTTCTAAAATATATTTTGATATGATTTGGTCCAAGGGTTTTGGCGTGAGTAATAATTAATGTGATGATAAATTTAATGGGTATTCCAATTATATTAACAACCTAAAGAACTAATAGAAAGACACTCCTGACACAACCCAATGCTCTTTTAGGAGGAAAACCTATTTTGAACTCTCTATTTAATAGAACATTTAACCGAAAATCACAAAAAAAATATGGAAATTCACTAGGTGACATAATTTATATAAAATGATATTAGAAAACTTTTCCCCATATTGAGATTCACTCAACATTCTAAATGAAAAATCCCCATATAGGGTAATGATTTTGGAATGATCTGGACAAATCATCCATCCCAAAATCTTACTAGACAGACCAAAATTGGTGAATAATGGGGAAGGACAACAAAGAGGATCGTAATAGGGAACCAACCATGAATTTTAATGATAAAAAACACTAAAATTACATGTATCAAAGGAACAATAGTGAGGAGATTAAGAGGAGGAAAATGGATCCTAGAACTTGTACAGATAAGGAAAACTTAAGGGAACCCAAGAGGTTCCTCAAAAGACCCCAAGTATAAAGATAAAATGTTTCCATGAAAAAATGGTCACCCCAAGTTTCACATAGTGAACATATGTTCATGTCATAAACCACCTCTATCTATATGTACGTCACCCCCATTGAACCTTTATTGATGTTATCCATATTATCACATTTTAAATTGCATGTCACTGGTAATTCCTATATCCTTCTATGTATAGACCTACCTTGATGCCCATCCAAACACTCGAAACACCACCCAAGCCTCAAAACATATCTAAAAATACCTTTTAATGAAGTTGAAATGATAAAAAAACTCATCCTTAACACCTTTTAACAATTTTAACCCTTCATTAAATGAAATGTTTAAATTTAATTTGGATGTTTCAACCCATTATGATGTTTAAAATTAAACAGGTCATCAAGAACTTGATTTGGGCTTATAATAATAATAACAAGCTGCAAAAGTGAAAATAAAGAAATCATAGGGGGTTAAATTGATAAATAAGGACCTAAATATTGAATTAACAACAAAAATTTTATAAGGGGTAAGTGGAAACATTGAGAGATCCTCCCATAGCTAAGACACATGAATATAGAAGATAAAGGTACCCTAAATCAGTTAAATATTGAGTGTGGAAAATATCAAAAAATAAAATTTGTAAAACTATGAAGACCCCATTCATGGCATGAAATGGGTTTCACATCATGAATCCCTCCTATAGAGATTAGAGTTCCTTTTCCTCTATCCTTTAACTCCTAGAATAACCCTCCGAGAGTTGAACTACATTAACCTATATTTTCACTTCCCTAAGACCACTTGAAAATATTAAAAAACATTTAAGGACTCGTAGGAACTATAACGAACCAACTAATTTATAAATATGATATTATTTGAATGAATTATGACAAAAAACATTATAATATAAACCATTGTTTTTTTATAAATTTATTTATGAATATTTAATATTTAAATATTTTTTATGATATCTTATAAACTCTTTAAGGTTGCACTATGAGATTAAACTGACCAATTGAATCATTTTTGTGAAAAAATCAAGATGAAAGTATGTAATATCTCATATCATATATCTATTTATCCAAGAAATATTCATATATTGATCATATGATTAGATAATTTCTAACTATATAAATCAATGAGAGATGTTACAGTAAATCATCTCTGTAGAATCCTAACACATATATCAATCAAATTAATATAAATATAATTCATGCCACGTATATTTTGATTATAATTTAAACTCATATCACAAGTCATAATACTCATTTAGTGCACACTATATTATATATGTTGTAAATCATAAACCATTACACAATGAAGTTTTCCAATTTTTGGTTTGTTTTATATCATGGTTATTTATACCATATCACTATGTGTATGGAATGACATGATATATCATTTTAAAACCTATCCTATGATTATTATATTGTTTTTTTGTATTTAAACACATTTTATGATGAATTTTAATGTAGTTTAAAAATCACAAAATGAATTAGGTAATATTAGTAAAATCTATAATAGATGGATCAAATGAGGTGGATAGTTTCATAGTATATAAGAATATCAATATTCACATGGTTACTCAGTATAATTTATGATTTATATTTGAAGGAGTTAATAGAAATGTTTTTTATATAATATACCACTCTAAAATAAGACCAAAATCACTTATGTTTTCTTCTCTTCACTTACCATAGATGTGGTGCTAGCATTATATTTAATGGAGAATAGGTCCTACTAAAGAATTGAATGATTCTATTTCCATTAGTGTAAAACTTTGTTGATAAAATTTATTTTATTACTACATTTGTTTTCTACCATGAAAAATATTTTATAAGGTACAATAATAATATTATGTTATATGTGTTTCTTTTGTTTTTCATTTCATTATATCATTTTGTCTCCCAATAATTTTTGGTTGTTTTTTGTTCTATAGTATTTTACAATTATATTTACAATAAAATCCATTATTGGTACTAGAGAGAGTTTTAATGATTAATTTGTATGATTAAAATTAAAAAATAAAATATATTTATAAGTTTTTACAGAACTATGAGCATCGTTTAGAAAAATTTATCATTGTTAACATAAAATTTTATAAAACATAAATGGTACTAGAAATAGATCATGGTTTTTCTTATTAAAATAGGGAATAAAAAATCATAATTTTTGAATTGTTGTTATTGATGGAATAATTAATGTTTCATTGAAATTATTTCTCTATGAGAAAAGCCATAATGCGGAAAATTTTAACAAGATATGGTTCAAGGTATAACGTTTGAATTTTTTTTACGTAACATAGTTTGTGTAAATAAAACATAGAATAATTAATGTTTAACCTTGGTGTAATTATACTCTATATTAGATGGGTTTTTAGAGAAACAATTTCATGAATCTTGGTCCTAGTTTTGTTAAATATTTTTGAAAAATATCAAATGAATTTGATATAACAATACCTAGTTAATACACATAAATTTAGATTATAAAAATGATATATTGAATTTTTTTTCATTTTAGATAAATATTATATCTCTTAATGATTATTTAAATATTTTGTTTATTTATAAAATCATAATATATTATTAATGTATATGAATTTATCTTACTATAAATGTTGGTTTGTTTTAATTTAATGCTTTTAAATATTTTCTTATAACTCTCATTCCATGCATATAATAGATACATGTTATTTATAGTATAAAATTTAGTTTTATTCTACTGATATAATGATTTATGTTTTTTATTTTTAAATTTCATAAAAAAATTGGATCATGATTTAAACATATAATGTTTTAATTTTTTTTGAAATAATGTCTCTTTTGAGTATCGATATATTAATAGTAGGACTTTGGGTTATTCTTCCCACTATCTTAAGAGATATATCTCTATTATTGAAATGTTGGTAATGACTACCTATCATACTAATCATTATATTGATATGAGTTTGGTTTCATATGTTCTCAAACCTTGAAATTAAAATGTTTTATAAGCCTTATATTTGATATTCATTTGGATACGTGTAAATATAGTAACGAAATATTTTAGGGTATGTTACAAAAATCATTTTTCAAATAATGTGTTATACATCAATATATTTTAATATATATTTTTATAGTTATAACATAAAAAATAAATCATTATAACCATACATAAACATAAGGATTACAATATATTCAATTATTACATGAAGATAAATGATATAAAAGTGATGTATAAGAGAATTATGAGACTAATAAAACCATTTGAAATATTAAATGTATGATTCCTTCTCAAGGAAATACTTTTCACAACCTCAATCATTTAGTACTAGTGTCTCTAACCATTATTCTCTCATGAAATATCTTGAGAAAGGAAATATTATTATAAGTGAACCTAACCAATATGTTCTAATATATGATGTGTGATTTGGTTAACATTTAGCTTGAGGGGATACTTATTTTGTTATTAGAGGAATGAAGTATGGTAAAATTCATATGATGAATTTGGATAATTAGTTATCAACCATAATATCTTATTTTTATTATTGATATTTTTAGGATAATTTTATAGAAAATATAGAATTTGATTATGTTTCAATCATAGTTTTACTAAAATGATGAAAAATTATGGATCTTATCCCAATAACAGATATGGAATGTAGGGTAATAATTTTTGAGGGATTATGTTTAATAATTTTTTTCATAAATTGATATAAAACATAATTAAAAAATAATATATTTTTATTGCTAGAATATAAAGAAAATTTTAGTTGTTTCTATCTTTTACTATTGTATGTGTGATGTTCATAGATGTTGTTACTGGAGAAGATTTTGTTCGGATGATGATCTTGGTGGTGTTCCCAATCCTTTTGGTGGATATGGTTTTCAGTGAAGATTGTTACAATGAAAAAATGAACATATTTGTATACAACCACAATCTTTTCACAAGAATATATCTAAAATCGCATCATATCATCCTGAAGATCCGCACTCAGTGGTTGAGTTATACCAATTGGACTCAACATTTTATGTAATTTTAATTTTGAATTTCATTTTCTTTTAATTCATGGATGTATTTCTCAAGGGTTGGATTTTTTGAACATGGTATCTTCTAGGATTCCAACTTATCCCAAAAGGGGATTATTTAAAAATAAAAAAATAGATTTGGAGTGGAGCATTACAATAGGAAAAACTATACTTTAATATATTGTAACCAAAGTTTGAGAAGTATTGTGAAGAAGACGAAATATTTGAATTAGTAATTGAGTGTAATAAAAATGAATACCCAAAAATAAGAATCATGGGTAATGGATACAAGGTGTGATTCTATAGTAACTAATAAAGTTTTCAAATAATAATTTGTGGGTGTTCTAATATATATTATGGAGTTATATTTTATAGAATAATCTATAAAAATAATTATTGATTTAATCCAATGTTAAAAATTAATCCTTATGTTATATAATTTATAATAATGTTTTTTAATTTATGAATTTAATATTCTATGTAATATTTTTAATATCATAGAAAAATATTTTGGAATGATATGAAAAATTAATGTGAATTTTAGGTTTAAAATAAAAATTCAAGATTATTTTAAAATATAATTCACAATAGTAATATATGTATTAAAATAAATTGAATAATTTATTTTTAAAATTTCTTTTCAATAATAGTCGAAAAGTATTTTGTTAGATAAAAAAGATATAATAATTAGTAGTACATGGGATGTATACTTTCAATTTTTGATTTAAATTAATGATAAAAGATTATAAATGATATTTTTTACATCAATATATGTTATTTAAGGATTTGATGGGCTGATTTTTAAAGTACCTATTTAAACATAATGTTGTTATAAGTTGATTAATACTTTTGAATTAAAATTAATTTTAAAGGAATAATTTCTATTAAATTTAAATTTAACTTATTAATTTAATATTATTTTCTAAAATGATATTGAAAATTATAGAAACTTATGTAAAATTTATTACATTTTATTATATATAGAATATTATATAGCTATTATTAAGGAAAAAATCTAAGTTCCTGGAAAAAAAACCTTAAAATTTATTAAATAAAAATAGAAAAACAAAGTCAGACATTACATGGAGGTTTATAGAGACAGGATTTGGAAAATCACCACACATCCACATCCACCATGGGTTTATAATAATCAAGAATCCTAAATGACCACATAGTTCTCCTTACCGTAATTTGACTCTTCGAAAACACATTATCCACTTGATTTCCTTCCCCATATACATGTGAAATAGTTAAACTAAGATAATTAGAATAGTTGAGACACAAAATCCAATGAGGGAGTATTATCTATGAAATTAACTTCGTTCTTCATTTGACAGAATTAAATATATGTTCAGAGTCTGATTTATTCCACATTCAATTCCAGTTATGATATACATCATGCTGGATGAAATATATCATAACCCATATTAGAGATTCATATGGAATTTCCTTCCTAATAAAGTGGTGAAAAAACCTTCAACAAAGAGATGGTGGATGATAAGAAAACCCAACTACCCAAGGGTCCTCACATTCTAGAGGCTGCTCCATAAACATTAAACTTCATGCATGGAGAGATCATAGGGATCCAATGGATTTATTTCAGTGTCCAAGGTTTCTTTGGTCTTCTGAGAGTACCCGACATTCCAAGGATATTGATGTCCATAAAGCTATAATTCATGGAACAAATATACACATTTTTGGAATCATTTTTTCCCTTTGTATGAAAATATAACTCTAATTAATGGATGGATTTCTATTTAAAATAATAATAATTTATTACTGTCCAGACTAATGAAATTTCCACAAGAAGATAGTTCTAAATCTATCCACTCTATGCACTCTTGCTGATGTATACCATTAAATCATCCATATTCATGTAATTAATATGATCAATTATGAATATAATTCTAGCATCTCTCCATCGGTCCTTGGAAAATAAACATCCCATAAATAGATATTACATAGTTTCCTTGACACGTAAGCATGTGTAATACGCTAAAAAATATTTCTTCCAAACCCTCCTTAGTTTATAATATGTGGGAAATCAATTTTCCATAGCATGCAAAGTAAAATATATCTTTAAGGATTTATTAAATGTAAAATGATGTTTAGAATCCATGTTGGTTGTTTTTTGGATCCGTCACAATATATAATTTTGTATTCCTTGAAATTAAAATGGCCATTTATGTTGGGCTTACAAATTAGGGTGTCAGCACCCATTAAGGCTTTTTTCTTTATTTCTAGGATATATTGAGAAGGAATAATGACATCAAGATTTTTACTATGTTCCAAAAGATGAGATACAATCATTAAAATCATGCTAGAAAACAAATCGTTGTGTTGGGTGAGCTATCCATCTAGGGAGTATTCCAAAAATTTAGGTTAAAATGCCTAATGACCAACCATTTTATATTCAGCATGATATCAGTAAAAGAATTTATGATAGAGTGATAAAAATTGATGTAATATAATGTTTTTACCCATTTAGAATATTAATTTTCAACCCACTTTATAAACAATAAATATAAAATTCATTAGAGGTAAAAATATTCCAGGTTAATGTATTAATATGACCATCATTGAAGATCTTATGATCTTTGATTCCAAGGCACCACATTTCAAGGGGTTTGAAACAATCGTTCAATCTCATCATTTCCATTTTCTTTTCTTGTACTAAACCTGTCCAAATAAAGTTACTTATCATTCGTTGAAGATCATTGATGAGTATTCTTGGACATCTATAGAGAGAAAATGAATACACAAAGTTAGAGGTGATAACTGAGTTGATAAGGCACACCATTCCATATTGAGACATAAATTTACCTTTCCACCCAGCTAGTTAATTAATGATTCTATAGGAAATCCCTCCATGATATTAACTTATAATCTTTCCATAAAACAAGGACCAAGGTAATTGATGAGGATTAATAATATCTTCAATCCATGGTTTCTAATGGAACTGTTTTGTTTACAAGTTGATATTCCCATTCCAAAACCAATGAATAATTTTCTCCACCTTATGGATTTTTGATCCACTTCCTCATAGTGAGAAAAAGGGATTTAATAGTAGATATGGGTTTTCTTAAGGCCTACCGAAAGAAGATAATGTCATCAACAAACAATAAGGGTGATGGAGTGAATGTACCTCTATAATATTTAATTATTTTATAAATTTAAATATGATAAAGTTCATTAAATCATCTACTCAGGTAGTCTTCAGTAAGGGGAAACATGAGTCTGGAATTAGATATCTATTTCTAACACCCATGGGTAATTAGAATTATCTTTTAAGGGATCTATTTATGGTAATGGATAGACTTGAAGAGTTTAGGATGGTATAAATTACTCTAATAAAATCATTTGAGAATACATACCTTACGAGTATATAAAAATGAAGATCCATTTCATTGTGTCAAAATCCTTAGAGATATCAATTTTGAGGGAAATGTTACCTTTCCATGATTTAGTTTTCATTAGATTAACAGTTTTTAATGGATTGAATAAAAAATTTTGGATGTTTCTACCAAGTTAAAAAAATCATTTGGGATTATATTCTCCATAATTATGCCTCATATTCTGGTTATAATAACATTACTAATGAATTTAGTAATATTTTGTTCATGGGAAAGTAGCTTGAAATATTTAATATCATTTTTATTCTTCTTCTTGGGTATCGATGTCATGAAATTTTAATTGATCCCATAAGGTATAAAAGTTTCCAAAAAGAATTATTTTATTACTTTAGTCATTTAATCCTATATAATATCCCAATAAAACATGAAATGTTTTTGGTGAATCCATTCGATCTAGAAATACTCTTCATTTTGAGAAAGAAGAGGGATTATTTGAGTTCTTCTTTAGAATGGTCCATTATAAGAGCTCAATTTTGATGATACTCAATGAAAGGTGATATATTTTTAATCTTTTTTTGTTTATTTTCCATACCACCATCAGTGTATATCCCATTGAAATATTTCACCACTACATTTGTGATTTCAGTCTAAATAGTTTGAATAATTCCATTTATACTGATATCCTTGATCCCTATCTTTACATTATTTTATTTATGTAGACTATATAATAATTTTAAGTTCCTATCACCATAAATAATCAATTAAACATTTATATAGTTTTATTATAATCATTCCTTTATAGTTATAAGATCATTAATCCTAGATATTTCAAGTATTTATTCTCTGGAGAGGCTATTTGGATTATGGTTCCGGATTTGGATACATTCCTATTTTCCTTCCGCATTATTTATCTATAGATCAATAATGGGAAAAAACTTATGGATCCAATCTCTTAATAGTATTTTTACATTCATTAACTTATCTATGAGAGTATGAATTGGGATAATTAGAGGTTTCTTCCTCCAACCCTCTAAAATAATATCCCTATATCCAGAATTAACAAGCCACCCATTTTTGAATAGATATGGAAGAGGAACACAACTGAAAATATGAATAATATATAAAACAATAGTGGTATAATATGATTTATACTTACAGAGGGTGTATCTAGAGACCCCAGTAGTAGTAATTATTTCATCCATTTGAACAAAAAATATTTCGAGTTCGTTCTCTTGTCCTCAATTCAAAGTATAACAGCGCCAGTTGAATTCAAGAATAGCAATTGGAATTTCAAAAAGGTTTCATTTTTTAATGCATGAAGATAATTCCATAGAGGATTCTATGTTGAAATTATATCAATTTCTCACTTCCAGAATCAAGAAATTATTGAAATCTCTCATAATAATCCATTTATGATTTATATTTTCAAATACTTTCTCTTACCCATTACATAATTCCATGCTCCTTATATACGATGTGGATGAATACACAAAAGATAAATAAGTGTTGTACCCTTGGATGTTGAAGGATATAGAGATACTATGCGATGGTTTTATGATAGAGAGTATTTGAATGATTTCATTCTTAAGGAGCCAAAGATGATCCACATTAACACCATGGGAGTTCTAGGAAAGAAAATATACACAAGTGAATTATATTTGAAGACCTTTTAATTTTAAAAGGGGATTTTTGGCTTTGAAATTCCAATAAAAATTGGTTTCTAGTCTATAAGGTAATATCTAAGGGAATTTTAATTTAGGGTATTCCCAGGACCTTGAAAACACCAGTAAAGGATCTTCATTATAAAAAGGATTTTTTCTTTGTCAGGGGCCTTTCATGTCAGGCCACATCCTTATGGACTTTTCCTTTTCCACATCTAGATTTCTTATTACTTGATTTTGAACCTGTATCTACTCTTTATTTGTCTGAAATTTCAACCATATCATTCTTAGCTACCCCATAATTTATTTTTATATATCCCTCATTACTTGTAATGGTTTAAATTTGTTCAATGGTATGTGATTCATTAGTCTTGTCAGGATAAAAAATACAATTCAAGTGTGTGAACATATTACAAGATTGTATGTTATTAGGATCACTGTACAAGTGGGTTTTTCTTTTGGAATCCATAGATGAATGTATCTTCAATAAAAATTCATCTAATTTATTGTTAACAACATACTGATTATTCTTAACACCACTCTTATCAACCCCAATAGGGAGGGTTGTGTTCAATTGTTCTTCTTCCATATTTCCATCAGATACTATCATAGTTAAATCCTCTTATTAACCATGAGGCCCAGGTTCTATCCTTATTAATGATCATTAGTCATTGATTTTGAGGCATGATGTGTAGTTGATGGAGTTTCCATTGGTTAACACTATGGATTTTCTTCCAAGATAGCCTCTATCACTCCAATAATTTTATATATGCAGTTTTCCTCATTAGGGAAAGATATAAACTAATTGAGAGTGGGTTGATTATTCTTGGATATATCATCTATAGAATGTATCAACTACTTTAAAACTTCCACAACCTTTTCAGTGGACTTCCTAGATTTTCCACATATGCCCTCTATCATGTTGTACTCAACTTTTTCAGTATGAGCCTTTCCTTCCTCACCTTTGGAGGGTACGAACATTCTTATTTTATGATGGGTAGAAGCAATTATCTTGAATTTCTCTTTAATCCTTTGATAGGTGGAATAATCACATCCCTTTTCCTTGAAAAATATACATTCCATTTCCTTGTTACATTCATCAATCATATGAATAAAGAATCTACATCCCATGTAGAATTTCATCTTCCTCCAATATTGAATATCAAGTCTCATACTATCATAATTTTTTGTTAGGAACATATCTTCCACAAGTGTGTTGGACATATCAACCTCCACTAAAATATTGTAATAGTGTCAAAACCTTGGATTTTATGTTTTTTATCCATTCAGATCGGG
This sequence comes from Viscum album, assembly GCA_963277665.1. Taxonomy (NCBI): domain Eukaryota; kingdom Viridiplantae; phylum Streptophyta; class Magnoliopsida; order Santalales; family Viscaceae; genus Viscum; species Viscum album. The sequence continues at coordinate 59,990 of CAUJRU010002393.1, read as the reverse complement.
ATTCCCACTGATGAATCTACATCCCATTGAATTTGTGGATTCCAGAAAATATAATTAAAAATGAATATATAAATCTATTTCGGTGTATGTGTGTTCCAAACATTGGAAGGATTAAAGTTTCTATCCGATTACTATTTTCACAAAAATAGAGGTTTCAGGGAGACCAATCCCAGGATCCATGCTCATCTCTTGTATTCATTGGAAGGGAAAACAATATGGCAGTATCACCGCCCCATCACTTTCATCCTCCATTCATAAAAGCCCCATATCTATGCAATCCTCTAGGTAAGATCATTGTACTTCCAAAGATTGTCACCTTTTAGAATCAATACTCTTGAAATGATAGATTATATGAATAGATTCAACCATTCTTATAATACTTTTTGATTTTCCAAAACATGAGAAACTTTTCATTTCATTATCACTCTTCTAGGAGGAGGTGTGTCAATGCGTGAGAAAGAGAGACCAGAATCGTCTTTCCCCATTTCCACAAAATTATTCTTTTAACCATCAAAAACAGCAGTGGAATATCCCACCACATTTTCATTATTATTCATAAGAGAAAAAATATCTTTATGTAAAAATAATAATATTATTTATTCAGTGTAAAAAAAAAATTATTTTAAATTGTAATTTTAAAATAATTATCTATGTTAATGTAGTTCTTGCACGACATAGGAAAAAATTAAAATTAAAAACATTGGGATAATATTTAAGATGGGATAATGAGATTATTGGATTAGAACATACATATATTACCAATAAAAGATGATGATTTATATTCATAAATCTTAAAATTATATAACATGTTAATTATTCATATAATTACCTAGTTCTTATTCATAGTAAGGAAAGTAAAAATTATTATTTTAAAAATGTGATAATGCTAAAAATGGTAATAAATAATATTATGAATTGCTTTATATTAAAATATTGATAAATAATATATTTTATTTTGGATATTAATTTTTTTTAAATTTTAAATAATAGTATAATTATCTATAACATTTACGCATTATCAACGTATTACTTGTAAAAACATGATAAAAGATAAATATAATTGCTTCAAAATATTTAAAATGACATGGTTTAGATGAATTAGACACTTTCATGGTTTTTATTGATAAACATGATATGTAATCAAATTTTTAAAAATTTAAATCTAAATTCTATAGTTATGTAGATATTTTAAAATCCAACTTAAAATAATAAACCATAAAATGACTTTAAATGATATATAATGTTTAAAATTACTAATAAATTAATATAAAACAATAAAAAATTTATATTGAGTATAGTGGGGATGGTTAGTTTTTGATAATATCATCTACTCTGCATTTAGGATCCACTTTAAATTTTTTAATTACATTCTCAACACATAAATGTTCAATATTTTTATAAACTCAATCAAAATTTTCTAATAAAAGGTGAATCATTGTAAATTTAACAAAAAAAATAACATGTTCAATTTTATATCTATATTCTACACTAATAAATCTTTAATAATACATTACACATTTTTATTATCTGTTCCATCAACTAGTACCCTATCCGTGGGCTTAAAAATCAATCTGAAGCAGGCATTTCAAAGAGAAAGGAAGTAATTCAAAACTCAATATCTCTTTTCTTATTTAAAATTATTCATCCCTATAAATATGTTAAAAAATAACTTGATTTTACTATATGAATAAACTATCATGATATTAGAATATTTTCTATCCATCATTGTTTATAGATCACCCAAAACCTCTCACCAATCTCTTTTTTATAATATATTAATATGTCAAAATATAGTTTTTTTCTAAAATGTAATCATTCCATTTTAAATATCAAGTTATTATTTTCAATAAAATAATTAAAATTTAAATTTTAACCTAAATTAATGTTTTTTTTGTAATATTTTATTTATGAAGCTCAAATATTAGTTTTCTTTTTATTCTTTTAAACTTTTTTGAAAAATATATCTCACAATGGTTGTTTTATGAATCCTAAGTGAATGATGGTGTTTTAATAAATTTTATTATTTAATGAATATTATTTAAAATATATTTTATTATTTTATATAACAATAATATTCAAGTAATTTCATGATATTTATTCTAAAATGGTTAAATATCTATCATAACGATGAAATTAAAAATAATAAATCATAGTCATTTTTAACCAAAAAATAGGCTTATCAGTGAATAATTAAAGAATGGTAACTATATTACGATATATCAAGCTACCAAATTTCTATAATTATATGGAAATAATACATTATCTCATATATAGATTATGAATCCAATGAAAAAAACAACTATTACCATTATGTCAAAATTGTTTGTAAAATTTAAAATTGAGCAACATTAAAATGAATGACTTGGAGAATAATAATTTTCTAAATGATAAACATATGATAATAAGTGAATTAAAAGGGGTAAAAGTAAGAAAATTAACATCAAAATATTACAAATTATGTAAATAATTAATATAACTCTATTATTTATGAGGTTTTAGTACATACAAGTGAAGCTATAAATCGAGTTATGGGTTTTATTTTAAACTTTTACTTTAATTTTTTTAAAGTAATTCTCTCAAATTACACTCTATAATGTTTTATAAGAAATTATTTTATCATATTATTATTAATATTTATCAATTTTCTATTTTAAATTTCATTTTACTCTCCATTGGGGATTGATAAACTTGTTTTTCTAAATAATTTTTATGGGTGAACTAAAAATTATTGTTTTTGTGGGATGAAAATTATGTTTTTATGATTTTTATTCATTATATTATGAAATAAAAGATTATATATGTTTTATTCATGTTACAGTTCCTGTAAATTATATATAATTATGGGAGGGATTAGGATATAACCTGCTGACTCATTGGATACTGATTTATTCTCTAAATAAATGATGTTGGAATGAACTAATTATAAGTTATTCCATTATGGGTGATTATGAATGATTACAGGTGATAAAAATATGATGTTCTATGTGAAATTATGATTGATATATTTATTTTATTCTTTCATATGATATTTATTTAATCATTAAGAAAATAATTGGATTTTATAAATTTTCTAATGAGTTCAATGTTTTTTATTTCGATGAAGATGATTTTTAATAACCTTTTATAGTTTTTAGCTGCCTAGAAAGGTTAATATTTTAGACCCATTAAAAAGATTTATTTCTCATCAGAGGTTTTGAAATTATAGTTCTATTTTTATGGATGAGTAGGGTTTATAATGTCCAAAAATCAAGTAATATAAATTTTTCTTGACTGAAGATAGAGTATCATTTTACAATTTTTTTTTTGAAAATAATGTAAACTTTGAGGTGGAGTGGATTTTGTAATTAAATGGTATTCATTATACTCTAAGACACTAAACCTAATGGTTTTGAGAATTAATGATAAGAAATATAGTTTTACAACTTCCAAATATGGGGTGATTTGGTCTGGGCTATTATGGTTTCTATCAAAGTAGGGTTTGGATATATTTATGGTTAGGATGTTTGTAATGAAATGAAGGAAATAAAATATAGATATTTTAAATAGATTTAATGGGGATTAAACATTAATAAATGGTTATACTGGTAGGAAATAATTATTATTATAAAGTTCATTAAGTCAATTCTTATAAGGACCCCTCCATCCAGAGGTACCACTCCTATGTTGACATTGAAGGAATTGAGATAAGGACCACTCGAGTCTTGACACTGGTAGGCCCCAGGTTTTCAATAATCACCGAGGCTATAATAATCTCACACATGGAATATATTACCCACTATAATAACATAGGATATTGATATAGGATAATAAACACCATGAATAACCAGCACATCATATTTAAGTTAACACCAGACCCTCTAACAATGCATGAATAATGCCAACAAATACAAATAAATATCCCCTACTAAATAATAGAAGACAAGTTACAAAAAAGATACTCTATAGAAACTTAAAAACCCAATCTAGTAATGTCAATATCGTTCTTAAAATCCCTCATGGAAACCTAAAAAATAGTTTATATATACATAGGGTGGGCATAACATGTATCATCATTAGATTAATACCCAAGGTCTCTAGTGAAAATGTGAATGGAAAATACTAACTAAGATGTTAATAAATAGTAGAACCAACAAGCAGCTAAACTGGATAACTCACCAATCCAATCCTCACCATGGAATAGTCACCAATTCATGCAACCAATAAAGAAACATAGTATCAAAATGATAAAAAAGGAAACCTACAACCACTCCCCCACCGATTTTATTCACCTACACCCCAACATAAAATGTATTGGTCTCCCATACTTTATATACATAACTAATCTTATATCCTACCATATCTAATGTGGGTCATGAAACATCCCTGCCTAAACCACCCTCACATGTTCTAGAATCCATTTATAGCATCAGTTAATTTCACATCACAACCTCATCAAATAAAAATCTCATCACATTAAAGTATCATCGCATAACAACCTCATCACATAACCAATAATGTAGGGTATCATCAATGTAAAGGACATAAAACTAATTTCCTCATCTAACCATTCATGACCCCCACCACATATCACATCCTTGACAACACTGGTTAATCTCCAACACCAACCCATATCATCACTATTGAAGGAAGATTGAGGAAGAGGGGGTATCCTTTATTTTGTATCACTATATCCTGGATATTGGGGAAAATACCAAGACAAAAACAATTGGGAATTATTAAGGTAATGCAACATGGGTGGGATTAGTATTGAATTAACATAAAATATAATATATAAATAAATCATAGAATACACAAATTATGGGTATAAAAAAACTACCATATCATTATCCACTTCACCACCATTGCACCTTGAAACCTTTAACCTGGATGCTTCCACCACTAAATGCATCACCCCACACAATAACATCACAATTCCACACAATTATACTTTCAATTTTAGGTTCCAAAATTATATGTATTTAACAATTTTATACTAACTCCCACTTACAATGAGTTTTCATTAACATTTACACAACCCAATCATTTATCCTTCCATTCATTTAATCCAATTATGAAACATCAATTCAAGACCAATCTTATTAATTTACCAACCCATGATAATTTATTTTAAACATTATAATTTATTCCATGGAAAACTAGTAAACTATCATAACCACAATAAATAACATATTTCCCAACTCACATAAACCATCACCACAACACCCTTAAACCAAAAAATCTCATCACAACAACCACCCATATCTACCATTACACCTCAAAACCACTACACAACAACCTAAATTTCATCCCATTCCAAAAATAAATCACACCACTTCCCCACTAACTTACAACCCATCAAGTCACCTCCATCATCACACAATATCTCACATCACACAAGGAAACAATAACTATAACCACACATAACATCAAATCCGGTCATTAAAAAATATAGTCCAAAGTTTTACATTAATTCTATTCATTATTTAGCATGGGAACTCTAACTCTAATTCCATATATCCACTGTAAACCAAATTAATTATCCATATATAAATTCTTATTATTTTATTAAAAGTGATATCAATCAATAAACACATCATATGTCAAACATACATATTAACTACAACACATGTAAGGCTCCCAATATTATTTATTTTCCATAATAGAATCTAGAATGGATAATCAGAATAGAAATAACATAAAAATAGTAAAACGTATGATTTCCCCCTATTCTAATAAATTTTAGTTAAATAAACTCATTATCTTATGTAATAAGACCCTTAATATCTACCCAATGGAAGGAAAAAAATAAAAATTTCTGACACATGCACATAAATAAGGAGATAATGAGGATACCCAACCTCAAGAAATCCTTTTTAATCACTATGAACAATAGGGGGAAGGAGAAACAATGAAAATACCACTAAATAATATGTAAAAATTGGATAAACCTAGATCAAACTATGGCATATTAAAAATCATAGACGAAAATCACCCTGATCAAAACATCATTAGTGTTGTAAATCCTAAAAAAAGAATGGAAGGAACAAGGAGATACAATAGAGACTCCACCACATCTTTCAAATGATAAACATTTGAAATCAAAAGATAAAATGAGGAGGGTAGGGGTTGAAAGATATCTTACAATTTCCTATTCTTTTACCAAAAAACAAAAGGATCTTGCATGGAATGGAGTAAAATTATCCACCTCTAGAATTTATAAGAAAGATGGATATTAGAACATTCACAATTTGAAACCCCTATTCAGGTCCTGAATTATCACAAGGCCCTAAAATATAGGCTAGGAAACATATTTAGGACAAGAATACTTTGAATTCCAAACCCAATGAACATTTTCCAATTTTTATGGTGCCTCTGCCTCTACTTAATTTATATAATAAAAAATCATTTCACAATGTAAACTAATTTAGTAAATAACTGATATTAAAAAATTATTCTATGAATTTCCATACTCTAGGACACAAATCAAACTCTCAGGAAGATAATAAATATTCATGTCATGATAAACCTATTGTAGAGAATTTTCTATTCGAACTCTATTGATCCATCCTCAAACTACTTGGAAACACCTCCTACCACCAAATATGAAATTTAATGGGACAAGAAGGCACATACCATTACATTAGATACCTATAAAACAATTATTTTCCCATAGAATAAAAAACAAGTCAGAATAACCATCCAATGAGATACCTTTCAAGGATCCTATTACACCCCAAACACTACCACCAACTGAATACAAAAAAATAAAACATCTCTAGAAATTCCAACAAAACCACATCACGACCTCACCAGACACAACCACACACCACCTCAATCCAACTAAAAACCATCACTCTCCAACATAAACATACTCACAGCCATTTAAATCTGTTCATAACCCAAGAAATAATCCCCATCGATCATCACATGACACTACCCTTAGTACAGAAATCAAGGATACCTACCCTCAATATAAAGATATTTTCCTCTTTTGGTGGTCCTAAACCACATGCATGGTTTTAGAAATGTCATAAAAATAAAATTTCTTGATTATAAAGGGGTTTTACCTAATTAATATACTAGAATCCATAACACCCATCACCAATAATGGAAAATGAGCATTTAATAAATAAAATATGTTTAACAATTATATCATCAAGGAAAAAATAGACAAAGAAATAAAAAAATACGTAGGTATTGGGAAAAATATACATCTATTGCTCACAGGTACCTTCCTCTAGGCCACTATACCTCCACATTACATGAACCCACAGGATGGTTCATCCATGTAGAACTTTATATCAATTTTCCTAGATCTCTATTGGTCTCCCTAAAATCATAATGTAATCCTTGATTCCCAACTCTCCCAAGTCAGTGACGTGGGTGTCATAATGATGATATAGATGAATTTGGGACACATGAAATCTATCATTGATCCTATATATTGATAGTGGAAGTTCAAACTAATACACTACCTAACTAACTCACCCCAACACCTCATAATTACTAATGAATTAGTGAGAATTCCAACTCCCACTACCAAACCTCTGCGTCCCCCATCAAGGTGAAACCCTCAAGTACACTATGTCTCTAAACTATAAATTCATGGGAAACTTCCTATTATCATAATAGGACATTTTATGTTCCTATACCACCTTTATTCACTCATAGGTCAACTAGATATTCACAGTTATTCTATACACCACAATAGGACCAAGAACTACTGACTCCCCAACCTTAGTCTAGCAAAATGGATAAGGAAAAAGTTTCACTTACAATGGAACAAAAGGAACCTTTATAATGGATGAGTGATAACTATTTTTATTTTAAAACTCAACCAGATATTGGTTCTTTACCCACACTCTAGAAAAATTTAGTACATAACCTCATAATATATACTCCATTATCTAGATGGTTTTCTTCATCTACACATTTGTCTGAGGGTGTAAATAATTACTTAGAAACAACGTAAAGAGAAAAGAAAATTAAAATAACCTATGTACTAATGAGTTAAAGTGAGGGCCCTGATGAAATATGATGGTCCTTGGTACCCTATAAATTCTAACAACATCATCTATATACCGCCTCACCAAGACATCCACAATACTAAAATCATGGATAACTAGAAAATGAGGTTCCTTTGTTATCCGGTCCAAAATCACCCAAACGACATCACATCCTCCCTTAGTTTGAGGAAACATGGTGAAACGATTCATCAATATTTCTTCCCATTTCCACTAAGGAACATTATGGGGATACAAAAAACCTCCTGGAACATGGTGTTCTACATTCACCTACTATAAAACCAAATACTTCACCACAAACGCTTCCACTAAAAATTTCATCCTTATCCACCAAAGTTATCTCCTTAAGAGATGATGCATATTGAAAAAACATGGATGTAACATTAATGGAGAAATCTAAAACACATAAAGAACTACCTATCCCATTTCTTATGGGACAAACATCTTTCCCTAGAATACCACCAGGTTATGACCATCCTCTAACCAATCCACCGATGCATTTTCATGGCTATCATGGTCATGCATCACCTCTACCTATAAATACATCCAATAAGACTCCGCCACATTTTTTTATCAAATAATACTCCACGGTCATTTCACATAGACAACATCAACCAAAATTTTCCTATAAATCAAGATGTAATGTAGTAAGATCCTCTATCCCTTTGCAAACTTATACAAAATCTTGGCCAACTCTCCTTGAGAATTCTTGAATCAATGCAATGACAAAAAAACTCCAATTTAGCATATTTTAATATATATAAATATCAAAATCATGGAGGGAATCCATCCACCTCTACTATCATAGATTCAAATACCATTCATAGAATACATACTTGAGGCTCTTATTATCCATGAAAACCACAATGTTCTAACTAATGAGTTAATTACAACAAAATATTAGATAAAAAATATCCACGAACTCTTTATCATAGGTGGCATAGATACACTCATGGGTGATTAACTATCATGAACCATAAGAGATCACCACCATCTGCTACATCAATATACATCCTGGACCCAAACAAGATAATTCACAGAAAACATAAAATATTAAAACCTCCCCTAGAAAACAACATAATGGGGGAACTGATCAACCCATCTTTTAGTAACAAAACACTACATGGAACTAATTATTCCACATGAAAGCCTGAGCCTTCCTAATCAATACTTTTAGAGGGGTTAAATCCTAGGATAAATCAAGAACACACCTTTGATAATATTTTGAAAGATCAAGGAAACTAAGAACCTTTTCCATGATCATAGATGCTACTCATGAAAAAAAATCATTGATATTTGATAGTCCATGACGACACTCTAGTGAGACACAAATTGGCCAAGAAAATTCACCCATCACTTGTAGAAATTTCACATGGATAAAATTCCATAGAGTTGGTGTGGTCGAAGGACATGCAATACAACATGAGAGAATTGACATGATCCTATTATAAATTCAAGTAGATCAAAATATCATCTATGGACATGATGATTAAACAATTTATGAACTCATAGAATATAGAGTTCTTCAGATCCATGAACACAACATGTGCATTTGTGACACCAAAGGGAATGACTATGAACACAAAGTTCCCTTACTTTATTTCAAATTAATTATTCAAGATATTTTCATATTTTACCATCATTTGGGATATACATACAAAATATCAAAATTCTAAAAACAATGGACCACTTTAGATGGTAAAATAGACCATTTATCATTGGAATAGTGTAATGGTTTATGGTTTTAGACTAATTCAACCTAAAATAGTCCACATAGAACCTGAGAATACCATATTTATTCTCAATGATCAATAAGGAAGCTCCCTAAAGACGCACATTGGGTTATATGAAACCACTCTACCTCAGATCATTAACCTACAACCACATCTCACTCAACTATACAGGTTTCAGTTGATAAGGATCCATCAAAATAAAAGACTCACCAGATTGTAACTCTATCAAAAAGTATAAATTTCCATAAGGGGGTAGTGTCATAACCTCATCAAGGAAGACATTAATGAACAATTAAAAAACCTTTGGAATATCCTATACTCAATTTTACACTAAAATATCTTCCAACTGCGACAAACGAGGCTCTACTTTCCTTACACTATTCCAATAACCTCACTCACCAATAAAATCCACCCATTGGCCATCCACATTGAAAATAAATCTCTTATATTTGTAGTCAGTAACTTTAAAATTAGAATACAACCAATTGATTCCAGGAATTTCATTGTAGGAATGAATTTCCAATTATAATATAACCCATGCTAATTGGAATTTACCTATCACTACTATACATCCACAAGACACATAAAACAATGAATTCTGATCTCTAACCGGTGTAGATAAGACCAGTGTAATGGGGTTCCCCTCCACATCTATACCCAAGGTAATGACCAAAGTATAATGAAATAAAGAGTACAAGTCTCCTGAATCAAATGAGGTACAAATATTGGCAAGTGATAAATTGAATGTACCTTGGACAATCTCTAGACTTACAAGTATTTCCACCTTCAATATATACATCTAAACATTCCTAGATCCTCTATATATCTAATTTCGTCCTCTATGACCATACACTATCCTAGGTACCTAAGTATGACAAACATAACAAAGATAAATCACTAAAATAAACTTTTCCCATTTGTTTATGAGTAAGTGTCAGTGATCCGTAGTACTGAAACTGCCTCAGGGGAAACTGATTCTTTTCCTAAAAAGGGGCTTGACCACCCATCTAAAATTGGCCTCTCTAAGTGGCCAAAAATTAATCCTAGTGGTAGACATACACATCCAATATAGAATGAAAATGGTAAGACTCTAGAAGCTACTCAAAATCCATCAACCTCAAAATTATGTGAAGGGATCTACTATAGTTATTGACTCACTATTTAAGACCATAACTTCTTAAATATTCATAAATAACTTCTTAAATATTCATAAATAACTTCCTAAAGCTCTACTCCTTGGGACACACTATTGCCCACTCTCTTGTGGATCACCCCTATAAAAATAATTTTCTCAATAACCTACACCTTATTATGAACCTCTATGTATGTTTAATGTGTATATGGGGGGACCTCATATCTGATCAATGGGAAAAAGGATCCTCTAGATGTTTTACTTTTTAATACACATTTAGAAGTACATAAGGTGAAAAGTGTAGAAGGACCATGAACTTGATCCAAATATCCAACACACTAAGGATCTTCTTTCAAAGTGAGAGAAAATAAAGACTCTTTTCTACCTTCATTATCAATGATAGTAATTATAAATAGAAATCCTTCTAAAATTATTTCTATAAAACATTTTCCTCTTTAAAGTCACCCAGATAAAAATTCCATCACTGATGTGATACTTCCCACATCCAAATAACTAAAAAAACACTTATAACTTAACTTGAGAATAAACAAAATGAATAAAATATTAGTATCCTCCATTAATTGAACTATCTATAGATTAGAGATTCTTCTGTCATAATTCTCTAAGATCTATAGCTGAAGGGATTATAAATCCATTGGCCATGCCTCATCCTCTATTGATATGTTCCTTCGACAAGCATTCAGATCATCCTACTAAACCTATACTTCCTGATCTACTCATAGATGACGAATAAGATCTCTTCCAGAAAAAAGGATATACCATAATCCCAATAACATATATTTTTAGAAAATATTATTCAGTTGATTCATTTTCATTTCCAACAATCACCCAAGTTAGACACAGACATAATAAATAATGATGCATGTACCTCCCATAGGACTCTACCCTGTAAAAAGGTCCACCTCACTTGGACATTCAATATTATCATATTCCTTGCCTCAAATCACGAGAGACCTAAAATCACATGTCTTAGTTGGTCTCCCTTGGCTCTTTCATACACATAGATCAACTTACACAATTTCCCTACCAACCCATGAAATACTCGTATTTCATAACACAAAACATCCATCCTATCACTCAAATAAATCCTATAATACAACATTGTTTATACCACATTCTCTAGAGGTACCTTTAATGGGATAATAATGAAAGGAGAGAGGTAATGACCCCAAGCCTCTCCTATAATAGGAATTAGGTTTGTGACATAAACCAAGAGTAAAAAATTCTAACACATGGAACAAATTTGTTTGTGCATGTGCATATTTCCTTTAATTTGATTTCATATGATTTTGTTTGATTACTTTTATTATGTATTTTGATGATATCTTAATTTATGTTATTTGTATTTTTTTTATTTTTATCACGTTGGAAATATAATATATTTATCTATATTTTATTACTTTATGAGGAAGTTTGAAAATGCTTATCTATTTCTTAAAAAATTCAATGATGTTGATACTATGTTTTTAGAAACTCTGCATTTCACTGGTTTAAAAAATTTATGTATTTATTTTACTTCGACTTTTAAAGTTGTCCGATTTTCATGAAACTTGATTCTATGGAAAGATAAAATTCTTATGTTGATTTCATTAGTTTACATAAAAGTCTAAAAATATCGTTTGAATGGACTTTTAATTACATGAACTTATGATATGATGTTTTGTAGTAGCAGTTTTCCAGAATTGTGTTTATTCTATTTTTTAATTATTTCTGGATCTGTAGATGTCATTTTAATTGATTCGTTTTTTGTTGGAAAATAATACGTTTTTCTAAAAATCATAAGTTTTGACCGAAGTCTGAATCTGCTTTCAAGAGCCCTTAAAATTTTGTTGAAGATTGTCAAAACATTCTGTCCAGATTTATTTATCAAAAGTATGGTTTATTATTTATCAAAAGTATGGTTCATTTTTTATCAAAAGTATGGTTCATTTTTATCACAAAAGTATGGTTCATTGTTTATCCTACGAAAGTATGGTTTACTATTCATACCCTACGTTACTGTTCATACCTTACATTACTGTTCATACCCTACGTTATTGTTCATACATTACTTTACTGTTCATACCCTACATTACTGTTCATACCTTACTTTACTTTTCATACCCTACGTTACTGTTCGTACCTTACATTATTGTTCATAACCTACGTTACTTGGCTGTTTTCTCCGAAGTTATTGTTCGCTCCAAAATTATTGTTCGCTCGGACGTTACTATTCACTCCGAAGTTACTATTCACTCCAAAGTTACTATTCACTTTGAAGTTGTTGTTCACTTCGAAGTTACTATTCATTCCGAAGTTACTGTTAATTCAGTTCAATTTTTTAAAAATTTATTTTCTGCAAATATATAGATTATGTTTTAATGATTTTTTTGTAACATCCTCATTAAATATAAGGATCGTAATGAAAGAGTTTTTAATGTTTTTGGTGCTATATTGAGAGAGAAAATTTAACAACATTCTTCAATGTATTTTACAAATGAATTTTGAAGTTTCAAGATTTTTTAGATTTAAATGTTTGAATTTAATTCCAGAATCTCCTGCTAGTTTTCAGGATCTGTTTTGACTTCGTTTAAATCATTTTAAATGAATTTAAAATTCTGTTTTGAATCATTCAACGCTTTTATTATTATGGAGATTTTATTGGAAGACTTATTCAATATATTTTGAATTCCTTCATTAGATATTTATTCTAGGGGAAGAAAAAGGCAACTCTGCTGCTATTTTTTAGGGAGATATTTATGGGATTTGTTGACTCAATTAGTTTTGAATATCCGAAGGATGTGGAGTTACCACACCTGTTAGATATTTTTATTCTCTATATATATTGTTCTCTCTTGTTCAAAATAAAAAACAACATAATAAAAAGAGAAAGTGCTGTGAACTTTGAATCTGATGTGCATTTGCAATGTCCTGTGGCACTCTACTTCACCACCTACTTGGTCTCTCAAGCACTGAATTAATTCTGCTTCAACTATAATTTCATTAATGAGACGTGATGAACTAAACCTCAAGAACCAGTACCTGTGCTTTAATTTGAATATTCTCTTTCAACTAGTTCTGAGTATGTAACACTACTTCCCATCTCTCACACGCACTCTATTTTTTTTTCTATTTATGATTTTGCACACAAAAGAATTATTTGTTATTCTTTTCCTTGGGTTGTGACTCCCAGATTCTAAAGTCAGGATCTTAGGGTTTTGAATCCCTTTATCTAAAGTCAAGACTGTTTGGGTTGTGACTCCCAGTATCTAAAGTCAGGTTGTAAGGGTTGTGAATCCCCACACAAATTTCAGTGTTGTGGTTATCCCTCAATTATAAAATGATTTTGTAATTGGGTTATGGTTCCCCTTTAAAAATCATTTTTAGTGCACACGTATCTCTTGCTGAGTAGAGAGGTATAAGAGTAGAGTAGGCCCACTTTGGACCAAACTACTATAAAAAACATCCTTGCGTTATTTAATTTTTCCGCTGCTAATTAAATTAAATAATTAACTTTGATAATTAATTTATTTGATTAAAATTTTTAATATGTTCTATTCACCCCCCCTCGAGACCATGTGCCATTACCCTGTCCGACCAAACAATTGGTATTATAGGGTAACCTTATTAAGAATAGTTTTCTCTATCTTTATATTTCATTATACTTGGTTGTTACTTCTCGAATTTATCCAATAATTTCTTTTATCTTCTTATATATTTTATTGTGCTAACCTATTTCTAGACCTCACAGTCTAAGGATATCGATCTTATAAGATGGTAGTATTAAACCTGAATGATTACTGGATTCCTCAGAAGCCACCACATTTTGATGGTAATAATTATGGATACTGGAGATCCCGAATGGAGGCATACCTCAAACAGTTGAGCATTGAGCACTGGTCTATCATGTCAAAACAAAACACACTGCCAGAAGCTGATCCATATACTCTTACAGGAATTGATGCTACTAGATATGTCTTAAATTACAAATTCATTAATATTTTATACTGTGCTATTAACAGAAGTGTTTTTATTCATGTTTTTTCATTCAAGACAGATCATGAGATTTTGAAGATTTTTCAAGTTACTCACCTTGGCTCTGGAAAATTGATCCAAAAAAAATTTGGAATGCTTTGTGCTGAGTATCAACACTTCAATAAGGGTGAAGATGAAACTATAAATCAAATGTTCCATTGATTCACAAGCATTGGGAATGGAATGAATTCACTTGGAAAATCTTTGGAAAATCCTATACTTGGTGAAAGATTCCTATGAGCATTACCAAAGAAATGGCATGCAAAGAAGGTTTTCATTGATGAAAGCAAGAACTTCAAAGAGTACACACTTTATTAATTAATTGGATCACTACTCCAATATGAACTGGAACTGAAGAACATAGCTACTGAGGAGACAAAAAAAGGAAAAGGTGTAGATTTTATCTCTGTAAATTTTATTTCTAATAATTCTTCTGATTCTGATCTACAGGATATTGAAAATGAAGACATGGATCAGATTGTAACTGAAGTCTACAAAATAATGAAAAAGAAAGGTTTCAAAAACAATTTTAGTAGAAATCCTCAAATTGAAAAATATAAGGGATATAATAAAGTTGATAAAAATTACAATGCTTCAGATGTAACTCGTTATTTTTGTAGAAAGAAAGGTCATATCAAACCCGATTGCCCTAAACTAAAGAATAAAGAAAAATAAAAAAAGAAGGATAGAAAGGCATTGGAAACCACCAAGAGTTGTACTGAAGAATCTGATGCTAGTGAACAATATGGAAATAATAAAGAATCTGCTGACTTGTGTTTCATAGCATCACTGGATAAGGTTTGTAATTCTAGTTATTATTCTGAATGTTCTGATTCTGAATATGAATATGAAAACCCCAATGTTTTTGAATTAATTAAAGAAATTGAAAGATTAAGAAAAGATATTTTCAAAGCTGCTGATTTATATAATACACTTAAAGAAGATAATGAAAACTTACTTCTAAAAATAAAGTAATTTTGAATGAAAATAAAAGGCTAATAAACACTTCTTCTACTTCTCATTCAACAGTTTATGATAATTTGAAAGCTGCTCAAGATCTGAATGAGAAATTGAGAAAGGAAGTTGAATGTCTTGAACAAATTTTATCTGCTTTTATTCACGTTCGTGAAAAATATCATGAGATGATGTCTTTGAATAAAACTAATAAAAATAAATATGGTTTTGGTTATGATAAAATATTACCTCAAATGTATAAAACATGTTTTGTTAAAAGTAAAAATGGTTGTACTTCAACTGTTACTTGTTTTAAATGTGGCATGAATGGTCACTATGCCAATGACTGTTCACTTTGATTTAAACAATCTTTGGGATTTACAAAATCTAATATTTCTAAATCATTGTTAGCAAGAGTACCTTACAATACATGTTTAAATTCTGTATGGGTACTAAATTTTTTTATTACTAATCCTATTGGACCCAAAGTAGCTTGGGTACCAAAATTGTCAATTAATTGATTTTTGTAGGAAAAAAGCCTTGGATGTATCAAGAACGACATATGGTACATGGAAAGTGGATTCACTAGGTATAAGACCGGAGACCTGTCAAAGTTCACATCATAAAACACATGTGATGGAGGTATTGTTACTTTTGGAGACAATTCAAAGGCAAAGTAAAAGGTTTTTGTAAAGTTGGTATTTCAAATTCTACATTTATTTCAAAAGTTTTATATGTTTAAGGTTTAAAATATAATTTAATTAGTATATCACAATTATGTGATGATGTAATGGAAGTTAAATTTCAAAATAATAAATGTTTAGTTTTTAAATATTATTATTTATTATTTTATTCTAATCGAAAAGATAATATTTATACTATTGATTTTTCTGAACTAACTATTCAACAAGTAAAGTGTTTGAATGCTGTACAGAATGACTGCATCCTTTGGCACCGACTTTTAGGTCACGTTAATTTCAGAATGTTACATAAGTTATCAATGCATGAGAATCTTTACCAACTTCCTTCTTTGAAGAAAGAACAACTTTATGTCTATGACGCCTGCATGAAAGGGAATCAACACAAAATTTATTTTAGACCTATCAATCAGATAAGTACTAATAAGCCTTTACAGTTGGTACATCTTGATTTATTTGGTCCAACTCAAATTTCTAGTCTTGGTGGAAAGAAATATACTTTAGTTATTGTGGATGATTATAGAAGATTTACTTGGGTATATTTTCTAGCTCATTAAAATGATACATTATCTAAATTCACTACTTTCTCTAAATTAGTTCAAAATGAAAAAGGTTGTATGATTATTTCTATTTATAGTGATTGTTGACACTCTTTCTCATCACATTTTCTAAAAGAATGGAAAAGGAAATGACTTAGAACCAAATTGATTTATCCTTTAAAGAAAACATTAAAAATTGACAAAGGCATGAACAAGGCTTCAAAGGCACAAGGGTCACGTAAGTTCCACCACTATTGCGCAAGTATACTTGCGTGCCACATAATGGTCGCACAAGTGACTTGCACGACCTAAAGGACAACCGCCCGGGGTCTTCTCCAGCCTATAAATAGACCATGTGGGCCCCCATTTCAGGGGGAATTTTTTCCAGAATTCAGATATAGAGCTCTGAATTCCCAAGTCTCTTCTTCAAGTCTTTTGAACACTTCTATGGAAATTCTTTACCTATAATAGAAGGTCTAAACAAGAGGAGTAAGGTCTAAGTGTTGAAATCCACTAACACATGTGCCCCTAAGGTGTTTTATCCTTAAGGGAAATGAACATACTTGTGTGCCACATTACTTCTTCTCCAAAACTTGCGCGCCTCTCTTCTGGAAGTACCTCAGGATAATTCTAAAGGCTTTGGTCAAGGATTTCCTAAGTGTTACCATACTGGTTAATAATCGTGAAAGTATCCCTGTGTCGCGCAGGTACACCTGCGTGACCAGGACTTGCGCGCCCACACAGTACATGCATGCCTACCAGGACTTGCACGCCCCTACCTTTTTGGGTGCCCCTCTTGCCCATTTCACCCCTCTTATGCCATTCCACCTCTCCTATTCAAGATTCAGTCTTCAAGACACACTTCCAAGCCATTTATGGCATGACTTCTTGATTTGAATTCCTTATCTGAAAGGGACTCCGTGGAATATCTCACAAAACTTAGTGATTTACACATCTTTTATGTCACTAAAAGTTAGAGAGTTTATTCATTCAATCTCATCCTTTAAAATGATAAAATCCTTATCCTGGGCCTCATTTTTAGGAGAATTTCCTAGTCTCAAATATGGGCATTTTCTTAGGAGGAAGCCCCATCCCTTAATTTCTCACAGTCCCTTAACCTGGGCCTCCTTCTCTGGAGTAAGCCCCAGCCTTGATTTCTCTTAACCAGTCTCAATTTACTTTTGATCTGGTTCTCCTTCTCAAGAGTAAAACCCAATCATAAGTACCCTCTTAATTTGGGCCTCCTTTTCAGGGATAAGCCCCAAATTAGTGTATCCAAATCTCCATGAAGTATATATACTTTTATGGACCCTATTCCTATATTTCTTCCTTGTAGTAAATCCTAATATTCATCTATTTGGGTAGTCATACATACATTTTCCCCACATCATTTCTTATGATTGCATCCTACATGGCACAATTTTTTGGTTTTACCAATACCTCTTGTTTCTCACACCGAGCATGACTCACGTGAGCTTAGTGTGTAAAAGTAATTATGACAAATTTATTTGAGCCATCAATCATAAATATCATATTCCATTACTCAAACTAAGTGGGTTATGATTCCTTTTACAAAACAAAGGATACATATGTAGCCCATCTGCTGGTTCGATCCCAACTCTAAAATGACCCATGTCCTTCTGAATGACAATAAACTTCAAGTGCCCCACAGAGTGGATTTAAAACCAGCATGGTCATCATAATGACCAAGAGACTTTTATGTATTGAAGGATACCATTGACCAAGAGTCTCTAACAAATACAGATGATTCTCTATTGATGAAGAACCTTGAATACATATAAACGATTCTCTAAATTTCCTACATATCAATCATTGATTAACAGATCTAAAGGAAATCTCATTTTATACATGGTAATGTAGTAAGGATTCATGAACATAACTTAAATATATAAAGAGAGTCTTGGAGTATAAAATAATTCCCCTCAAGAAGGTGCGATGAGTCCGACCTCCCATCCTCTCGACCAATGAAAATTCCTAAGCCTCATCAGTCCACAACTAATGAGTGCCTACCTTTGGAAAGTAGGTTCAAATGAATATGGAATCATTGGATGTTTCCGGTTCTATGAATAAACATGTTAGAAATCGCTTGGAATGTTTGAATCTTAGATTAATGAGATCATCCCAAAGTCAAGAGGAAACAAAAAATAGTGAACCTGACGTGAATCCTTAACCATGTAAAAATGATGTTTTACTTATTTGTTAGGCCCCTATTTAAAACTCAATAAGTGGGCCAACAGAAAACAATCATTGACATATGTTCTCATCCAAAAGATGTACTGGCTGAATTTATCTTGATTACGTCAGTTATATCAAACATGCACTCTTTTCCATGAACTTCTGCATTTCTACGAATGGATGCACTCAAGTTCACACCTGTGAATACTGCTGCTGCGAATGCCACTGCTGCTACTCCTGCTGGATCGTCTTCCGCTCTGAGGATGCCATCACCTATTTAGCATCCTCAACGATGGGTATCAAACATTCTAGGTAAGGAGTACCATCAATATGGTATTATTTCAACTCTGGAGGCTGCTCGACAAGCCCTCCATGTGAACAATTCAGCCTGGTCGTCTGGACAGCGACGACCAGTTATCAAGAAGTAGGCGGTGCTAACCACCATCTCCAACCATTTTGGGTCTTTATACCCAGAACACAATCACCATTCACTCCCATATTCTGGGGAGGTGAATGAGCAGGTGTCTCAGGGCCTTAATTCAAGAAGACAAGAGTTATTCCCAAGGGCTCCTATCAACAATCGCCGCTAGAATTATACAGCAGTGCGCCCTCAACATGATGAGGGTGTCGTCTCCAGGCGTTCGGATCAAGTTCCTCGAACCCGAGCAGGCAAGTCGAATCGCCAGAGGCGAAACCCGGTTACCAGTGATCAGGTTTTTATCTTTGCCATTTCTGGAGAAGTCCACCAACCAAACATGGTGGCAAGCAATGAGCGGGCACACACACCTTCCCGTTTTAATTCTGCAGACCAGCAGACTCGTCTGGCAGCATCACGCCAATCCCGCCAAGAAATTCTGGTGGAGTACTATAGGCATGAACATACACCTATTTATACATCATCAGATAGTCAGTAAGCTCACTGACTACATATGATGGAGCACGTCAACCACGTTCGGAGAAGTGCAATTAGTAGGCACATACACCTGCTAGTATTGATCAATCCTACCAAAAGTCTTGCTTGGTAGCACACGGAGAAATCTGTCAGAAAGACCCGGCGACAAATAGGAGGCAGGCTCAACTTTTTGTCCCCACACTTGAGTACTGTTAGGATCCACTGAAAGGAAAATGAGGACAAGAAGAGGCATATACACCTACTCCAAGCACAGAATGGTCATATATCCCCGTTCCGGCCCCTGAAGTCACCAAATATATTCTATCAATGGTGAAAGAGTAGAAGAAAATCCCTACTCATATTCTGGATGCTTGCCAGGATATTATAAGAGTTTCAGCGGTATCTCAGGGAAAGACACATAAATCTATCTCTACTAGTGGAGTGACACATCAACAGTTCACTCCGGAACAAACACACACATATGTTCCAGTCCTAGAGGGTTGTGGGTCGTACTCCCCCATATCATATGGACAACCATGTCAGGCACATACACCTGGTTTGAGCGAAGATAATCAGACTAACCTGATCATTTCTCCTAAGCAGGCACACACACCTTCTAAATTGAGTAAGAAGGCGTCTAAGAAAAAGACCCGCCCAACACAATCAAGAGATCAAGAGACAATCTATGACAAGGCCTTTCTTGATGATGGAGTTATTGAATCCCTCATAAAATTATCTGTTGGAATCCAAGATTCTAATCCCTCATCTCCCAATAGTGGGAACATTAATTCGGAAGGTCTTCAACATACACTTCCTCATGAAGTCCTACTTCATGACAATTCGGTCGATCTTGAAGTTTCATCTTCAGATTAGAGTCAAAGGAACCCTCTGTGTGGTCAGAAGACCATGGAGCACGAGATCTCATATTTTGCTGTAACCCACCATGGTGGTCCTCCCCATGATGATGAATTTCTCTGCAAAATTCCTCTCTGCAGTAGTGATGCACATTGCTCGGAAAATGCTATAGTGGAAAATGTAGTGCCAAGAAAGCCCCCTTATCTTGAGGCACTTACAAATGAGAAACCAGTCATGTCTGATGCTTCATCTCTAGCAGGTGAAATACTTTCTCAATCAGAAGATAGCCTATGTTGTAGGTCATTCTCCGAACCACCCCTAAGTCATGCATCTTCTAGTTTAATCAGTGATGTCTCTACCAATCTTGTTGAACCCGATGAAGCAACAAGGAAGAACCAGCTGTGGTCAAATCAGGTAGAAGAATCTTCATTTAATAATAAAGTGGAAATGCTGAACATGAGAAAACAACTAGGAAAAGGTGATGTACCAGTTATGTTTTGGCCTATTGCTGACACTCAGTATGACATTCCAAAGATGTTGAAAGAAGATGGAATTCAAGATATTCTTCTCAACATATGGAAAACTCTTTGTCTGTTGAATAAGAAATTATTATCTTATGATGAATATGAAAATCATGTTAAGATAATAGAAGTGTTACAATGCCAGATTGATTTGGCATCTCTATCAGTCTCTCGATATCCGAAGGCTGAAAAGCAGTAGAGATCCCTTCAGCGTTCATGCCTTGGTGCACTAATAAAATTGTGCCAGTTAATTTCCAATGCCCCATCTGGTATTCATATCAGAGGATGGGGTGTTCATGGAGCACTACATTTTACTATACTCTACAGTCAGCAAAGCCCACCGAGAATGGTTTCATGCAATGTTATTACCCATGGCCGGCCAAAGTCAATGGTCTTTGTTTGTAATCAAAAGCTTACCCAGGAACAGGATTCAACTAGCTCCTCTCAAAATCAAGCATATAGAGAACAAGTTGTTGAAATACTCCTGCATCAAGTGAACAAGAATATTGAACATTCCTCTCATTTGGAAAAATCACGTCACCAAGTGATAGAAGTGTCAAAAATCATCCAACGGTGTTTTGAACCGGGTGATAGAAGTGGATGTAGGCTGATGCATCCAACTAATTTCAGGACTAAGGTCCGCAAGATCAGGAGAGATTTTAAGAAAGTCTCAGACATGGCATGTCAAGAGCCACCCCAGCTTGCCAGACTGGGGACTCATTTAAACGAACCCTCAGAATAAACAAATAGGATTCGAGGAGATGAGCAAAGGCAGCAGGAACAACCCCAGTCCATAGGACTGGGGACTTTTTCAAATCACCAATCCCCTCCTCAAAGAAAATTGGTCTTTTCTCGATTGGGGAAGAAGCCAGAAAATGAACAAAGAGACAAATTATCAGGAGATTCCCTACAAATTACGGTTCGTCAAGAAGTTTCTGGGGGATCGAATCAACAAAAATCAATGTCTCATCAAAGACATGGAAGAATTCAATATCACAGAAATGTTGATAGAAGGGATGCGATGCGTTATACATCAATCAATGTCAACAATTCCGTTGTTTCTGATCCACCAAATGAGGCTCACTCAGGGGATTCAGATGAAGAGTTTACTGATCAAGAAGATCTATGCACAGACACAAATGAAGAAGGTGTGCGTATAGGAAATCAAATGATTACTATGAACCTAGGTAATCCTTCAAGTAACCCACTTCCCCCTCTCCGAAAAAGATCCAACAAAGGGAAGGGAAAGAATTAGGTTACATATCCT
This sequence comes from Viscum album, assembly GCA_963277665.1. Classification (NCBI taxonomy): domain Eukaryota; kingdom Viridiplantae; phylum Streptophyta; class Magnoliopsida; order Santalales; family Viscaceae; genus Viscum; species Viscum album. The sequence goes on along the minus strand of CAUJRU010002393.1, from coordinate 37,165 downwards.
TCCTCTGGTGAAGGCCAATCGCTCTCACTAGAGCAAAGATTTGTGAACAGGAGGAAGAAATGAAGGAATTAAAGAGGTTGAATGTAGAACTACTTCAGGGTAGTCTTCTTCTTAAGTGTGTTGTAGTCAGTCAGCCAAGGGAATTTGTTGCATCTACTAAGATGGATCAAGAATATCATTTTCTATTAGTATACCCTCATGGGTCTAATCCTACTGGTCAAGTGCAACAATAGTTGGTAGTGCTACTATAACAACCCATACTTTACATACATTGTTAATACTTCAAAATTGAAACACACTTATTACAACATATGAAAAAAAACACAAAGGACCGTATAGGTATAGTGTCTTTAGAAACTTGGAAACATAAACAACTGGTTCATAAATCTTCTACAATGTCTCCCATTTATTTCATCATATCTAGGGCCCCTTTTTTCATATTCTACTTAATTTACATCTTCGTGACCTGGGGAAAAGAAAACATAAAAGGGTGAGCTCAAATGCTCAGCAAGGGCAAATAAAGGAAATAAAAATCATATCATATCTTTTTGAAAATCATAACCTGCAAAAGAGATCATAATATCTTAACATGGAATAAATCATAGAAGTGAAAATAAGATCCCCATAATCATAACATGAAACTTTAAACTTTGTGGCATGCACACATAATCATGGAACATCATTTCTTGTTAGTCATGACTCATTGCCAAGACTATCTTAGTGGACAGAGTCCCTTTCTGAACCGAGTCACCCTCGTTCTAGTCCTGTTTCACTGAACCGGTTTAACCTACCGTTCCAGCCATGTCTATCTCATGAGATATAAAATCTTTACCCAATGCATTGGAGGGAGATATAGGTCCCACCCATCTTATAATGAATCCTTTCTTATGTGTGCCACATAATCATAAACCATACATCATAGCGTAACCCATGTAATAAAAATGGAATTCTTAAACAACATGACATCATAAAACAATTCATATAAGATAAAGGAATTCATAAAAATATTTCCATCACAACATAATCAAATCCATGTAATAATAGGGATAAAAACAGAACCCTTTTATTATCTTAGATGGAAAATAATTTTGATAAAATACTTGAACTCCATTCTTGAGGAAAATATCCTTTCTACTTCAAATTTTTTTTTCCTTTCATAACATGTCATACGACTTTAAAATAAAAGAAGATGATTAAAAATAAACTTGAAAACTTGTAAAGGATGCTTCTTGGAAATAATGTTTTAAAAATCCATTCATGCCGTATAATTTAGAAAAACATTCTTCGTACTTTTTTCGGAAAAATTCAAAAAGTACCTCGTACGAAAAACGACCAAAGATTCCTTTCATATATTTTACTAAAAACTCACCAAAGTGTAAAATAGGTTTTAAACAATTGTAGGTGGATGGAAATAATATTACATATTAAGGGAACATGGATGTGGATGTTAAAATACACCCCAGTAAATACCAACGTATACGAAATCTCGGATAAAAATGAGATTGTGATATTTCCCTTACCTTAGGTCCGATTTGCTTTGTACGTGTCCTAAGATCCTTTATAATGGTTTAAATAATGTTATTGACTTATTCCATAATCATACATATTGATATGATATCATATATGGTCATATTCTTAGCTTCTTGTTAGTAATATTTCATTGTTACTTGTTACTTGGGTCCTTATTGCTTTTTGTTCTTATGCGTGTTTTGCCGAATAAATTCTTATTCTTATTTTAAGGTTATAGATACCTTATATCCAGAATGGTATTAGTGTAACATATATCATATTTATTCATTCAATTCATTTATATAATTACTATGTAATGATGATCATGTAGAACGAGTCGCATCACATCGTGGAGACGGTATTCCGTACGTACGCACGAGTGATGATATCATTCCTATGATCGTGGACCTATATTGGAGTATATATATATTATTTCTGTATCAATATTACTTTATAATAATCATAAATAGTTACTCATTACACCATTATAACCATCCTTGTAAGGTGATGGTGGAAAATAGATTACAAGACGGCGTGGAGACGGTATTCCGTACGTACGCACGCGCGGTGATTTCATTTTTCCGTAGGTTGGATAGAAGGGGAATTAGGGTTGTTTCATATTTATAATAACATATCAGTATGTAAGTAATACTGATGTTATTACTTTATCATGATACAACTAAAGAAGAAGAAGTTGAAGAAGAAAGAAATTGAAAAGATCGGTAATGGATATTACATCTTCTTTGGAACGCCTCTTTGAATCCTCCACTTAGGGAACTAAGATTGGTCTTTTAAGAAGACCAGAACCTCTAGGATTATTCTAGGGAAGTGGAGAGGAGAACGTGGCAGGGGTTGGCCGAGCTTGAGTGCTCAAATTGGTGTGAGGAGGAGGGGGAGGAGGTGCCCTTTTATAAGGGAGGAGAGGGGCACCTTAGGAATATCTCAAAATATTATTTTATATTAAAGTCAAAATCGGTTTATAATGGTTCCAAAGGGTCTTATTTCGAATATAAAGTGGGAATGGGTCTCAATACTATCAACCAATAGTATTTAGAAAAGTTTAGGGTATTATTATAACCTTATCAATTATATTTAACTCTAAGTTAAATAATTTAACTTTTACCGTGTCTTTTTGTTTTCTTTAACTATATGGTTAATACACTTACTATAACATGACAAACGAACTCCAAATTGTTTATTATTAATATATATATCCTTATCTAAGTCATTTTGCCGAACCTTAGATTTTTAGGAATAAAATAACAATTAATAATATAATATTTTATTTAAAAACTATTTTGTGTCAATTTTGACACTATTTGATATATGATTTTTGTGAAAGTCATAACAGAATTATATGTTCAAACCAAGTTGATTAAATCAACACTAATATATCATAGTAACCTAGAAAATTATTGTAATTCATAAAAAGTATCAAATTACATTTATTTTGGTGTTTATAACATCAATAATGTCAATATTTCATTAATAAGATAATTACTGCATCATCATTGTGTCATAAATAAATTATATTATATAATGTTTAAAAATTAAAAATAAAATACCATTATGTAGGAAATCTTTTTAGCTTTCTAATGAATATTTATAGTCGAATTTATCTTATGTATAACCCCATATTTAAAATGCTTTACTTATTAAACTTTCATTTTAACTATTTTAACCCTTCTTTAAATAAATTTATAATAAATGTCCTAATCTAACCCAAGTGGGCCTAAATTGTCATATTTTATTCCTAATTTTGTTTTTGGTCGAATTAAAATTATCCAATAGAATTAGGACATGTGTTAGGGTAATAGTAATATCATATTTACCCCTATTTACTATTAACCACGGTAAAAAAAGTAAAAAGTTACTATTCACCAAAAAATTATTTTTATCTCATTGAACCACATTTTACTTACTGATATCAACCGTGTCTGTCGGATTTTCGAAATTCCATTAACAGAAGTGGTAAAATTATGTTTTATGCAAAAATTCAGTTTTTAACCTACCACTTAGTGGTTTCACTATTCATCAAAAAAAGAAAGTTTTCAGAAAGATACCAAAATTTCACCCTAGGCTAATTTTGGTATTCCGAATCCAAAAATGAAGTCCATTTTGAAAAATAAAATTTATAAAATTTCAAAAAGTGGTTATTACTATTCATAATGGCTAGTTTTAATTATATTTTAATAGCATATCGTTGTTTAGTGAAACTCGATATTGCGTACGACGCAAGCTATCGAGGAAGGTCGTGATTGCGTGTAAAGTAAGCCAAGCAAGTGTGTAGTGAAATATTCCTTTGATGATATATAAAAACAAAATATTACTCATAAAAATCTCGGGTGTTACATTCTACCCCCCTTAAAAGAATTTCGCCCTCGAAATTCATCACTTTGTAACAAACAGATGAGGATACCTCTCCCTCATCATATCCTCAAGCTCTCAAGTAGCTTCTTCTAATTGGTGGTTCCTCCTTAAAACTTTCACCAAGCGAGTGGTCTTGTTTCATAGGACTTTTTCGCTACGATCCAGAATCTCTATCGGCTGTTCTTCATAAGAAAGATCTTGCTCCAGCGGTACAACTTCTGAGCTGAGTACATGTGAAGGATCTGGTATGTACTTTCTCAGGAGAGATACATGGGACACATCGTGAACTTGAGAGAGATTCGGTGGAAGTTCCAATCGGTAAGCTACCTTCCCAACACGATCCAGTATTTCGAAAGGATCGATATATCTAGGTCTCAACTTCCCCTTCTTTCCAAATCTCATAACCCTCTTCCAGAGAGATATTCGTAAGAACACTTTATCACCCACTTCAATCTATAGGTCTTTTCTTCAGTTGTCGACATAACTTTTCTGTCGACTCTGAGCTGCTCTTATGTGTTGTTGAATAGATCTGACCTTTTCTGCCATTTCATCAACGAGATCAGGTCCTAATAGCTTTCTTTCCCCATCTTCATCCCAGCAAGTTGGAGTCCTGCATTTCTTTCCATAGAGAGCTTCATAAGGAGCCATTTGAATACTGGAGTGAAAGCTATTATTATAAGAAAATTCCACCAAAGGTAGGTGTTGATCCCAACCTCCTTTGAAATCCATAGAGCAAGCTCTCAACATATATTCTAGGGTTTGAATTGTTCTTTCAGACTGACCATCTTTCTGGGGATGATAAGCAGTGCTGAAACTCAACTCTGTATCCAGAGTATGCTGAAGACTTTGCCAGAACATCGAGGTAAATCTCGGATCCCGATCAGATATAATAGAAAGTGGTACTCCATGCAATCTTACCACTTCCTTTACATATATCCTGGAAAGCTGATCTAGAGAGAAATCCTCTCTAATAGCAATGAAGTGTGCAGACTTTGTAAGACGATCAACTATGACCCAAATAGCATTATTGCCTTTGTATGTTTTAGGAAGTCCTATGACAAAGTCCATAGTGATGTTTTCCCATTTCCATTCGGGTATGGGTAATGGTTGTAACATCCCCTTAGACTTCTGTCTCTCAGCTTTAACTTGTTGACAAACCAAGCATCGAGAGACATATTCAGCAACATCTCTTTTCATGCCATCCCACCAGAAGTACTCCTTCCAGTCCCTATACATCTTCGTGCTTCCAGGATGAATAGAGAATGATGAACTATGAGCCTCATACAGCAGCTCCTTCTTTAATTTGGGGATGGGAGGAACACAAACCCGATTCCTGAACTTTATTATCCCATCACAAACAAGGTTGAATTCAGGAACATTTCTCACCTTCTTTTATAACACGACATCTTCTTTCTGTGCCTCTTTAATCTTCACATGTATAGATGGTTGAACATTCATTTGAGAAAGATAAGATTTTTCCCCTTCCATTATAATTCCATGATCCATCCTTTGTAAATCCATAAATATTGGATCTTTTGTGATCCTCATCAAGGATAAACTAGCATGTTCTTGTTGACTTAATGCATCTGCCACCTTGTTTGCTTTCCCAGGGTGGTAATGGATTGAGCAGTCGTAATCCTTAATCAGCTCCAACCATCTTCTTTGATGCATATTCAACTCATTTTGTGTGAAAATATACTTTAAACTTTTATGATCAGTATAAATATCACCCCTTTCACCATAAAGGTAATGCCTCCAAATCTTTAATGCAAGGATTACCGCAGCCAACTCCAAATCATGTGTTGGGTAATTTTGATCATGGAGTTTCAACTGTCGTGAGGCATAAACTATCACCATATGATTTTGCATAAGAACACACCCCAACCCCTTCTTGGATGCATCACTGTAGATCACAAACCTTTCTCCACTACAAGGCAGTGTGATCACAGGTGCACTGGATAACCTTCTTTTCAACTCCTTGAAATTCTCTTCACATTCCTCTGTCCAAACAAACTTAACTCCTTTCCGAGTCAACCTGGTGAGTGGATTAGATAATCGTGAAAAATCTTTTACAAAACGTCGATAATATCCCGCCAAACTAAGAAAACATCAGATCTCAGTTACTGTTGTTGGTATTGACCATCTTTTGATAACCTCTGTTTTTGCTGGATCCACAGATATCCCCTCTTTTGAGATTATGTGACCCAAAAATGCAACTTTTTGAAGCCAAAATTCATACTTGGTAAATTTGGCATAATGATTCTCCTTTCTCAGGGTCTTCAATATAATTCTCAAGTGATCTTCATGATCTTCCTTGCCCTTTGAATAGACAAGAATATCGTCTATAAAGACTACCAAAAATTGATCAAGATAGTCTCTAAAGACTCTATTCATTAGATCCATGAAGATAGCAGGGGAAATAATAAGACCAAATGGCATCACTATAAATTCATAGTGTCCATACCTTGTACGGAAAGTTGTCTTTGGTATATCCTCCCTTTTGACCCTTAATTGATGATACCCTGAACAAAGATCAATCTTGGAAATGTATTGAGCTCCGCGTAGTTGGTCAAATAAGTCATCAATGCGTGGGAGAGGATATCTGTTCTTGATAGTGATCTTGTTAAGTTCTCGATAATCAATACAGAGTCTCATTGATCCATCATTCTTCTTAACAAATAGAACAGGTGCTCCCCAAGGTGATGCACTAGGGCGTATGAATCCCTTATCAAGATTCTCTTGGAGTTTCTTCTTCAATTCCTGCAACTCAATTGGGGCCATTCTATAAGGTGTCTTTGAAATTGGCACAGCACCCGGTACGAGTTCTATTGAAAACTCAACTTCACGATTTGGTGGAAGACCCGGTAATTCCTCCGGAAAGACATCATCAAACTCCCGTAAAATGGGCATATTCTTAATCGTGAGTTTCTCACCAACCATTTGAGATAAATAACCTTCTTTTAGTGGAATCAATACCCATAAAATGGAAGAAATTTCCACTGGAAGGTTATGTTCGTCCTTGCATTGATAGACGATCATAGACTGATCTGGAATATGAAATGTGACTTCCCTTCTTTGGCAATTGATATGAGCTCTGTATAAAGAAAGCCAATCCATGCCAAGAATCACATCGAATTCCACTAAAGGAAGGATCACAAGATTTGGAGGAAGCACTTTCCCACAAACGTCAATTGGAGAAGAATTATAAACTTTTTATGCGATTGATGTGCCATTAGGTGTTGTCACAGCTAACTCAACATCTAATTGTTGAGGTAATACGGTGATACCCTTAGAAAATTTTTCATAAATAAAAGAATGGGTGGATCCAGAATCAAATAAAACATTTGATACTTTAGAGTGGATGGTAAGTGTACCTTTCACCACTTCGTTATCGTACTCCACATCGCTGATAGAAGTTGCATGTGACTTTCCTTTGTCTTTAGCCTTAAGATTTTGTTGACGTCGACCAACATCATCAACCGTTGGATTTGGGCATTTATTGGCATAATGCCCCATCTCCTTGCACTTGAAACATTGAAGTGTAGTAGATTCATTCTGTGTATCCCTTCCTTTTTTTGCATCATTAGACATCTTCTTCCCATTATCGCGGCATTAAAATGCCCGATGACCTTCCTTTCCACATTTAAAACATTTACTTGTCCCTTTAAGACAACTCCCTCCATGTTTTTTTCCACACTTTGAGCATAAGGGAAATCTCATCTTCTTTTCAGTGTGCTCTTTATATTTTTCATTGAATTCCATCTTCCTCTTCTTATCAAACCCATGTGACTGATGGGTTACTCCAATCTCCATCTCGACTTTGAGAGCACATCGAACGATTTCCTCGTAGCTATTGAAGTCCCTTATGGCTAACGCCCTTCAAAGACTTGGTTTTAAGCCACTAAAGAATCGATCGATCTTACTCTCAGGTTGGATAATAATACCAGAAGCGTACCTTGCAAGTCTTGTAAAATTTACTTCATAGGTACCAACAGATTCATCATCCCTTTACTTCACTTCAAGAAACTCTTTCTCTATCTTTGTTCGGAGAATACGAGGGATGTACTTATTGAAAAATAAGTTCTTGAACTCGTCCCATTCCATAGACTCAATTTCATCCCTTTGCCTCGTATTCTTAATAAGATTCCACCATTGATCAACATCTCCTTCCAAACGATACACTTCTAGGATGACTTTATCATGTTCAGAACATTGAAGAACTGAAAATATCTTTTCAGTAGTACTAATCCATTGTTCAGCAACTAATGGATCAGTAGACCCGCTGAAAGAAGGTGGGCACTGCCTCATGAAGGATTCAACAGAATGTTGCTCCTTCCTTTTCTCATTTGGAAGTCCTGCATGATTCATAGCTTGAGAAAGTTGTGTGAGCATGGCTACAAGATTTTTCATTCCAGCTCCCATATCGTTTGGTTGCTCAGGGGGACAATCATTGCATTGCCCATCGCATTCCGCATTAACACGGTTCCTTCGGGTTCCAGCCATTGACTACAACCAAGAAGAATAGCGTGAGAAACACTAATTATAATAGGAAAACCACATAATCAAGGATAAAATTTTACACTTAAGGTCTTATCCTAGGGTATTCCTGGTTATTTCTAAAACACTAAGATTGTGTTTTATGCTAAGACTTATCCTTAGGGTTCTTACTAAGGCTGGAACATCCTAGTTTCCAAAGGTTGACTATACCTTTCCTCTGATACCAACTATAACGACCCATACTTTACATACATTGTTCATACTTCAAAATTGAAGCACACTTATTACAACATATGAAAAAAAACACAAAGGACCGTATAGGTATAGTGTCTTTAGAAACTGTGAAACATAAAAAATTGGTTCAGAAATCTTCTACAGTGTCTCCCATTTATTTCATTATATCTAGGGTCCCTTTTTACATATTCTACTTAATATCCATCTTCCTGACCTGGGGAAAAGAAAACATAAAAGGGTGAGCTCAAATGCTCAACAAGGGCAAATAAAGGAATTAAAAATCATATCATATCTTTTTGAAAATCATAATCTGCAAAAGAGATCATAATATCTTAACATGGAATAAATCATAGAAGTGAAAATGAGATCCCCATAATCATAACATGAAACTTTAAACTTTGTGGCATGCACACATAATCATGGAAAATCATTTCTTGTTATTCATGACTCATTGCCAAGACTATCTTAGTGGACAGAGTCCCTTTCTGAACCGATTCACCCTCGTTCCAATCCTGTTTCACTGAACCGGTATAACCTACCGTTCCTACCATGTCTATATCATGAGATATAAAATCTTTACCCAATGAATTGGAGGGATATATAGGTCCCACCCATCTTATAATGAATCCTTTCTTATGTGTGCCACATAATCATAAACCATACATCATAGCGTAACCCATGTAATAAAAATGGAATTATTAAACAACATGACATCATAAAACAATTCATATAAGATAAAGGAATTCATAAAAATATTTCCATCACAACATAATCAAATCCATGTAATAATAGGGATAAAAACAGAACACTTTTATTATCTTAGATGGAAAATAATTTTGATAAAATACTTGAACTCCATTCTTGAGGAAAATATCCTTTCTACTTCAAAAACATTTTTCCTTTCATAACATGTCATATGACTTTAAAATAAATGAAGATGATTAAAAATAAACTTGAAAACTTGTAAAGGAAGATTCTTGGAAATAATTTTTTAAACATCCATTCATGCCGTATAAGTTAAAAAAACATTCTTTGTACTTTTGTCGGAAAAAATCAAAAAGTACCTCAAACTAAAAACGAGAAAAGATTCCTTTCATATCTTTTACTAAAAACTCACCAAAGGGTAAAATAGGTTTTAAACAATTGTAGGTGGATGGAAATAATATTACATATTAAGGGAACATGGATGTGGATGATAAAATACACCCCAGTAAATACCAACGTATAAGAAATCTCGGATAAAAATGAGATTGTGATATTTCCCTTACCTTAGGTCCGATTTTCTTTGTATTTGTCCAAAGCTCCTGTATAATGGTTTAAATAATGTTATTTACTTATTCCAGAATCATACATATTGATATGATATCATATATGGTAAAATTATTAGCTTCTTGTTATTAATATTTCATTGTTACTTGTTACTCGGGTCCTTATTGCTTTTTGTTCTTATGCGTGTTTTGCCGAATAAATTCTTATTCTTATTTTAAGGTTATAGATAACTTATATCCAGAATGGAATTAGTGTAACATATATCATATTCATTCATTAAATTCATTTATATAATTACTATGTAATGATGATCATGTAGAACGAGTCACATCACATCGTGGAGACGATATTTCGTACGTACGCACGAGTGATGATATAGTTCCTATGATCGTGGAACTGTATTGGATTATATATATATTATTTAAGTATCAATATTACTTTATAATAATCATAAATAGTTACTCATTACCCCATTATACCCATCCTTGTAAGGTGATGGTGGAAAATAGATTACACCACGTCGTGGAGACGATATTCCGTACGTACGCACGCGCGGTGATTTCATTTTTCCGTAGGATGGATAGAAGGTGAATTAGGGTTGTTTCATATTTATAATAACATATCAGTATGTAAGTAATACTTATGTTATTACTTTATCATGAAACAACTAAAGAAGAAGATGTTGAAGAAGAAGGAAATTGAAAAGATCGGTAATGGATATTACCTCTTCTTTGGAACGCCTCTTTGAATCCTCCACTTAGGGAACTAAGATTGGTCTTTGAAGAAGACCAGGACCTCTAGGATTATTCTAGGGAAGTGGAGAGGAGAAAGTGTCTGGGGTTGGCCGAGCTTGAGTGCTCAAATTGGTGTGAGGAGGAGGGGGAGGAGGTGCCCTTTTATAAGGGAGGAGAGGGGCACCTTAGGAATATCTCAAAATATTATTTTATATTAAAGTCAAAATCGGTTTATAATGGTTCTAAAGGGTCTTATTTCGAAGCTAAAGTGGGGATGGGTCGAAATACTATCAAAACATAGGATTTAGACAAGTTTATGGTATTATTATAACCTTATCAATTAGATTTAACTCTAAGTTAAATAATTTAACTTTTACCGTGTCTTTATGTTTTCGTTCACTATATGGTTAATACACTTACTATAACATGCCAAACGAACCCCAAATTGTTTATTATTAATATATATATCCCTATCTAAGTCATTTGGATGAACCTTATATTTTTAGGAATAAAATAACAATTAATAATATAATATTTTATTTAAAAACTATTTTGTGTCAATTTTGACACTATTTGATATATGATTTTTTTGAAAGTCATAACAAGATTATATGTTCGAACAAAGTTTATTAAAGCAAAACTAATATATCATAGTAACCTAGAAAATTAGTGGAATTCATAAAAAGTCTCAAATTACATTTATTTTTGTGTTTATAACATCAATTATGTCAATATTTCATTAATAAGATAATTACTGCATCATCATTATGTCATACATAATTTAACTTATTTAATGTCTAAATATTACAAATAAAATACCATTACGTAAGAAATATTTTTAGCTTTATAATGAATATTTATAGTCGAATTTATCTTATTTATAACCCCATATTAAAATGATTTAATTATTAAACTTTGATTTTAACTATTTTAACCCTTCTTTAAATAAATTAATAATAAATGTCCTAATCTAACCCAAGTGGGCCTAAATGGTCATATTTTATTCCTAAGTTTGTTTTTGGTTGAATTAAACTTATCCAATAGAATTAGGAAATGTGTTAGGGTAATAGTAATATCATATTTACCACTATTTACTATTAATCGCGGTAAAAAAAGTAAAAAGTTACTGTTCACCAAAAAATTATTTTTATCTCATTAGAACCACAGTTTAATTACTGATATCAACCGTGTCTGTTGTATTTTCGAAATTCCATTCACAGAAGCGGTAAAATTAAGTTTTATGCAAAAAATCAGTTTTTAACCTACCACTTAGTGGTTTCACTATTCAACAAAAATTGATAGTTTTCAGAAAAATACCAAAATTTCACCCTAGGATAATTTCGGTATTCCGAATCCAAAACTGAAGTCCATTTTGAAAAATAAAATTTATAAATTTTCAAAAAGTGGTTATTACTATTCATAATGGCTAGTTTTAATAATATTTTAATATCATATCGTTGTTTAGTGAAACTCGATATTGCGTATGATGCAAGCTATCGAGGAAGGTCGTGATTGCGTGTAAAGTAATCCAAGAAAGTTTGTAGTGAAAGATTCCTTTGATGAAATATAAAAACAAAATATTACTCATAAAAATCTCGGGTGTTACAGCTACCATCAGTTGCAGCACCAGCCACCACATTTGTCCAAGCTTCAGTTATTGCACCTGCCCAAGTCAAAGTTCAACCGGATGTTTCTAAAAAGTTAATAACTACCATTGAGTCATTAACAACTAAGTTAGAAACTATAGAAGTGAACCGTGTGCAGGTTCAACCAGAAAAGAAATATTACCCTGAATGAGTAGATTCAATCTCTCCTCCATCCAGTTTTGGAAACCCTATATTCCCTATTTTCACAGGATCTCGCAATCCTGAATAGAATTTGATGCATATGTGTCTTGTTGCGATCCTATTATGGGAACTCCAGAATAGCAAGAAGCAGTGAAACTCAGATGCTTTGTGCGAACCTTGCAAGGACCAGCCTTTGTCTGGTATAAAAGCTTGCAATCCTAGTCAAATACCGGATGAGTGGATCTTCGCCAAAAATTACTTCTTCAGTTCAGCTCAACTTTGTCAAAGACAACAGTTTTCGATCTTACAAACTGTAAGAAAATGGAGAATGAAAGGGTCTCAGATTTCATTTCTCGCAGGAAGGGATTAACAAATTCCCTAATCTTAGCACTCCCTCAAGAAGAATTGTTGCCAATATGTGTGGAAAATCTGCGTGACAAATTTCACACACCATTGACCCATATGAAATACATAGGAGGGCTTCGAGACCTTACTTCAATCGCTCAGTAGATTTAATATTCCCTTATACAGAGGCTAAGGGTAAATCTTGTTTAATTCCATCCGCTCTAGGAAGAAGAATGGGTAAAGAAGAAACTTCTATAGTTATACTTAAACAAGAACCTGTACCTATTTCTACTTCAAAATCTTCATCTCCTCGAAGGGATCCACCTCCTAAGCACCAACAACAAAGGCCGTTTCATCCATATGATCAAAGAGATCAAAGATGAAAACAATTTTAGGATCTGAAGAGAAAAACATACTCTTTCCGAAATGAACAAGTTCTTAGATACTTTATTTCAGCTCTGGAAAATAACTTGGTTCAATTGCAAAGGCCCAAGAGGCCAAACAAGGAAGGAGAAGAAGACCATCCCAATCATTTCCCTTTTAATCAAAAGTTGGGGAATCCCATCCAGGAGTGATTTGTCTTCAATGACCTTCTACAAAAGATGGTCGACTCGGGACAAGTCAAACTGAAAGGTTCTTTAGCTCAGGTAGCATGTTTTACTGCTATTGTTCAAGAGGAGGAAGTCGAATGGCAATAAGTCAAAAGCAAAAATGAAGAAAAATATACTGATTGGATGGTCATAAAAACAATCAATCGATCTCATGCTATTTTGCGAACGCAATTGAAGAAATCAATTGTACCTTCTGCCATGAATGCCGTAGCAAAACCCTCTTCATCAGAGGGAAAATCCTCAATGAAACGGAATGATTCAAAGAAAGAAATAGAATCATAAGAAGATGAGTACGTGTCAAAGCCTAAGTTGTCTTTGACCCTAGCAGACTTCATGCCATCTACTTAAAATCAACGGGCATCGGCCCACAAAACGATACAACCTAAACAGGCTAATCAGGTGGAGTCTTCATCAGACGAAGAGTTAATCTTTAGTTCTCTTAATATGATTCAATTAACAGATCTGTATGCCAGTCTCAGTTTCGATTTTGATGAGCCTGAGTTCCCTGTATCAAACAGAGGAATTAGAGGAAGTTCTAGAGGTTAAGGATATAGGGGAAGACGTGGATCTTTCAGAGGACACTACTCAAATTCTACCCCTACTAGAACTGTGTATGTGTCAGAAACTCGTGGTAGAGACCTTCAGCGAGCTCAACAAGAACAAGCAAATTCTTCCACCAATAGTGTAACACCCCAATCTTCCACGGTATACTTTTCTTTGAATAATACAAAATCGTGTGTTGTATGCAACACTGAGTTCATGTACACCCTGACTTACCAAACTAGCCGTTCAAAAGAGGTTATGTATAGTATTAACTAAATTTTAAATATTATATTATCCTTATAATTTTAATCCATATTATGATTTTCTATGACATGATTTATGAACAAATTCATTTTTTCAGATAAAAGTAGTATTTTTCAAAAAATGAAATTTTATAGCCTTTTAATGGCGAACACATTTTAATACCAATATTTGAAACTTTTATATATTCAATTTGAAAAAATGAAATTCTTCTTTAGAATCGGGACATAAAAATTTAGTATCAATAATGTTTTGGTGTCTTTCTGATAACTTTTATATTTGGGTAAAAAGTGAAAAATACTATAACTGAAAACAACTTTTTTAATCAAAATAATTAATATTGTTAAATTATACATTTTAATGGTTTGGAAGTATAAATAGATTATATTTTTACTAATTAATCCAATTATGTTCATTTTAAGTAATTTCACCTTGAAATTGGACATAAATAAGTGTCAACCTTTTGATAGTTATTATTTCTTAAAAATACGCCTTTTGGTTTCAAAAGCAGGAATCAATTTTAAATTAATAAATTCCACTTTTATGTTTTTAATTTGGTAAAATAGACTTCATTTTTGGATTTGGAATAACGAAATTAGCCTAGGGTGAAATTTTGGTACTTTTTGGACAACTTTTATATTTGGATGAATAGTAAAAATTTACTAAATTTTAATTAAAAACAACTTTTTAATCAAAATAATTAATAGTGATAAATTATGTATTTGAGTGGTTTTAAATTCAAATTAAAATATATTTTTACCATGTAATACAATGTGGGTCATTGAACATAATTTCACATTTAAACCAGACATAAACAACTGTCAATCTTTTGATAGTTATTATCTCTTAAAAACAAGCATTTTGTTTTAACAACGGGAAATAATTTTAAATTAATTTTTGCCACTTCTGTGTTTTGAATTTGGAAAAATAGATTCCATATTTTTAATCAGGATTTTCAAATTGTTTAAATAGGTAACTTTTATTTTTAGACATTTTGGATAATTACTTCGGTAAATATTTTATTTACCATGGTTAAAGGGTAAATCCGGTAAACAAGGGTTAATAAATAATATAACAATAATACTAAATTACCCTAAAACGTGTCTTAACCCTATTTTTTGATACATGGTCGACCATGGGCATCTTTGGGTTGATTTTGGGACCCCATGGATCCACTTGTAAGTGATAGGGACACTTTATTTTAATTAAGTTAAAATGAATACAAAAATCACACAAGCATATATCTTTTAGGAAAACCATTGTTACATAGGGTTATATATGTTGTATTTTGGACTATAAATATTAATTAGAAATATAAAACGATTTACTACATAATTATAGTTTATTTATAATTTTTAGACATTAAATAATTTAATTTATTTAAAACACAACGGTGCTGAAGTAATTACAAGAATAGTGAAAAATTAGAATAATTGATATTATAAATACCCAAATAAATATAATTTGAGACGTTTATTGAATTACACTAATTTTCTAGTTTAATATGACATATTAGGATTGAGTTAATTAACTTTTTTCGAAGTAATCATTCCTTTATGAGTTTCAAAAAAATCAACTATTGAATAGTGTCAAAATTGACATAAAAGAGTTTTTAAAACAAATATTATATTATTAAGTTCATAAAAATCTAAGGCTCTTCCAAGAGACTTATATCATGATAGTTTTACCATTAATGGACCACTTGGGGGTATCTTGGATGTATATTCTATGTTTATTAACCATATAATATAAAAATACAAAGAGAAATTGTAAAAGTGTAACTAATTAACTAAGAGTTAATACTTAAAGATAAGGTTAATATAATGACCCAAACCTGTATAAATTCTATTGGTTGAGTGGTTTTAGACCCATACTCACCTTAACCTTTAAATAATCAACTTTTGATCTATTAGAAACTGAATATGAATTTATTATAAATTAATATTTCTAGCTTTTCCAAAGGTGCCCCTCACCCCTCTTATAAAAGGGAAATCCTCCTTCTCATTTCTTCACACCTTCAAAACCTTTTGGTTCTGCCAAACCCTGCCAAAATACACTCTCTACTTCCCTCACTACAACCTAGAGGCCTTAGTTTGATCAGAAAGACATCCTTAGGAGCCCTTTTGATCAAATCAAAAGGAAGAACACGAAGAAGAGATAATGGTTTCACCACACCTTTTCAAGTTCCTTTCTTCTTCCACTTCTTCTTTATTTGTTATTACCATTCTAAAATAATAACTCCAGTATCATATATATACTGTGATGTTATTATAAATATTTTACAAACATATTCTGTATTCTATCTGTTGGGCGGAAAAGAAAGGAGTGATGGCAAGAGGGGGGGGGGGGTGAATTGCCTTTTAAAAAATAATTAACAATTTAAAATCAAAGTTAAAGGTGCAGCGGAAATAAATGAGGCAAGACACAGAATTGATAACGGAGTTCGGCTTAAACCAAAGCCTACGTCTCCGCTCCCAACTCAACCGTTGAGATATTTTACTACCGCTTTCTTTTTAATGGTTTTAGCAAGAAACCCACTATACTTTAAGGTTAGTCTAGAACCTATTACAGCTTGCTTTTAATGGTTATGCAAGAACCCACTTTCTTTCAATGGTTGAGCAAGAACCCACTAGCCTTCTTACAGGTGAAGGCTAGCTCACCTATGTCTCAAGACTTTTAAAGGGAAGGCTTGACTAACTTCTTCACACCTTAAAGGTGATGTGAAAACCCAAAGAATAGAATGAGAGAAAGAGATGGGGGTTTGTAGGCACAAACCCAAAATAAAGCTCAAAATGATAAAACAATAAAAACCATAATGGGGGAAGCCTTGGGCGCCAAAGGATTGATTGAAGTTGATGAAGGGCGCTCCCATGCTTCTTTGGTGGTGCTTCTTGGATGTGGAAGTGAGTTGGAGAAAGTGGGGGTTCCTTGAAGCAATCCGCCGGAGGTTTGCCAAATGATCAAAAATGTGTCCGTGGGCTTCCATGAGTTTCCGGGGCTTCCTAGTCCTTTATTTATAGAGGGGGAACCCTCAAAAGGCCTTAGGGAGGCTTCGGAGCCGTTGGAGAGGCCTTCGGAGCCGTTGGGAGTCAAGTGGACAAGCCTGGTCAAAGGCCCAACGACTAGTTTGACTGGCTCCACCGGCTGACCGGTGCTAGGCCACCGGTTGGCCGGTGCTTTGAAAAAGGGAGAGGGCTCGGGCTCAGGAACCATCGGCTGGCCGGTGAGGAGGGCACCGGTTGGCCGGTGCTGAGATAGTAGCAAACACTATTTGATTGGGTTCCACCGGCTGGCCGGTGGTGGGACACCGGTTGGCCGGTGGTCTGGACAGAGGGATGCCTTCTGTCCAGGCCTCCATCGGCTGGCCGGTGGTCTTCCACCGATTGGCCGGTGGACTGAAAATCAGTCCACTTTTTCTTTCAGCCTTCTTGCCCCAATTCCTTGGAAATCTGAAATCATGCCTATCATCCAAAAACACTTAAAACAATATTAGATAAATAAGAGAGTGATTGTGATCATGAAAATTAAACCACGAGGGGTACGAGAGGTACAACAATCTCCCCCTATTTTGATGATCACAATCACCAAAACAAACAATGTAAAAATGAAATGACCGGTATGCTTTAAAGGATAAATTAAAAAGTAAAGAAAAGCATAAGAGAAAGATTTCTCCCCCAATCAACCAATAATTTCTCCCCCTTTGTGATTATCAAAATAGCACGGGGCATAAAACTTGATTGAGGGAAAAGAATTGAAAAACTAGATAGAGATTTGAAAACCAATTGAAATTTTTGAAATTTGAATTGAAAGTTTTGAATTGAAAGTTTTGAAATAGAAAGTTTTGAAATTGAAAGTTTGGAAAAGGCTTAAACAATCCTAACTCCCCCTAAATAAAAACAACAAATCACCGGGGAGAGGTTTTTGAAACCGAGACAAATTTTGGTCCGGTGACACTCGCTAAAAGGGATTTTTCAATCCATACTTGTCTAGTGGCGGGTCTTCTCCTATGAAATTCATCATTAAAGAAAATGGTTTTGGGCCTTCCATACCGGGCATTTTTGCAATTGCACTCATAAATTAAGTGCCCGGGTTTTTTACAATAATTGAAAAATTGGTTTTGAGAGCTCCCCCTTACAAAAATAGTTGGAGCATGGGAAGAGGAAGCTTGCTTGGAATAGCCAAGCCCTTGGGTGGTCCTAGATACGCATTGGGAACCAAGGAGCTTCGAAAGGTTATGTTCACCTTCGGTGAACTTAGCTAAGGATTCCCTTAAATCTTTGATAGTTGATTCCATGGAATCAACATTGGGAAGGTTTTGGATTTTGAGGGACAACTCTTCCTTCTCTTTGAGAAGTTGTTCTTTTTCGGAAGAGAGTTTTTTGAAATTCTTTTTTAAAGCAATAAATTTGGAAGAAAGTTCGTGAAAGCCTTCCTCCAATTGATCTCTAGCATGTTGGAGATCCTCATAAGATAAATGATTGAAAGAATTTGATGAACTAGAGGAGGAGGAGTCGGAAGAGGTTACCTCATGAAATTCCATTAGGCATTTTTTACCGTTGTCACTTGAGGATGAGGAGGATGAGGAGCTATCACTCCATGTAGCCTTGAATGCCTTCTTCTTTTCTTTTTGTTTGGCCTTTTTCTTGTTGAGTGGGCAATCGGGCTTGTAATGGCCTTTCTTGCCACACCCGTAACATGTTACCTCGGGCTCGGTTTTTTCGTTGGGTTGAGCCTTGCGGGATTTATTCTTCTTGAGCTTCTTCATGAATTTGTGCATCTTGTGGGCAATATTCTCCATTTCTGAATTGCCGCTTGAAGAGGAAGATGATGATGAGGAGGAGCTTTCTTCTTTTTGAACTTTGAAGGCGATGTTCTTTGGAACTTTGATCGGTTTTCCTTCCTTTTCAGCTTTCCTCCTCATGGTGATCTTGTAGGTCATGAGGGATCCAATGAGTTCTTCGACCGGCATGTTCTTGATGTCTTTTGTTTCTTGGATTGTCGTGACTTTCGGTGCCCATGTTCTTGGTAGGATCCAAAGGATCTTCTTGACCATCGTCTCTGCTGAAACATCATCACCAAGGGACTTTCTCCCATTGCAAACGTCAGTAAAACGAGTAAACATTTCAGTAATATTTTCATGTGGATGCATGGTAAAAGATTCAAAATCTTAACGGTACATGTCCAATCGAGTATCCTTGACTTTGTTGGTCCCCTCATGGGTAACCTCCAAAAGTTTCCAGATTTCATGAGATGAAGTGCATGTGGAAACTCGATTGAATTCATTACGATCAAGGCCGCAATGAAGAGCGTTCATGGCATTGACATCAAGCTCGAAATTTTTTATATCGTCTTGAGTCCATTTGGATTCATCGGGAGAAGAAAGAGAGTAACCATGCATGACAATTTTATAAATAGGATATCCAATACTTCTAAGAAAAGTGGTCATGCGGGTTTTCCAATAAGTGTAGTCGGTTCCATCAAAGAATGGAGCACGACCCAATGAATAGCCTTCGGGGGCGAAAGAGGTTGAAGCCATCACTATGGATCTTGAATTTGAAACCGGTTAGGGTATTACTCAAATTTTCCTCTGATACCAATTGTTGGGCGGAAAATAAAGGAGTGATGGCAAGAGGGGGGTGAATTGACTTTTAAAAAATAATTAACAATTTAAAATCAAAGTTAAAGGTGCAGCGGAAATAAATGAGGAAGGCACAAAATTGATAACGGAGTTCGGCTTAAACCAAAGCCTACGTCTCCGCTCCCAACTCAACCGTTGAGAGATTTTACTACCGCTTTCTTTTTAATGGTTTTAGCAAAAAACCCACTAGACTTTAAGGTTAGTCTAGAACCTATTACAGCTTGCTTTTAATGGTTATGCAAGAACCCACTTGCTTTCAATGGTTGAGCAAGAACCCACTTGCTTTCAATGGTTGAGCAAGAACCCACTAGCCTTCTTACAGGTGAAGGCTAGCTCACCTATGTCTCAAGCCTTTTAAAGGGAAGGCTTGACTAACCTCTTCACACCTTAAAGGTGATGTGAAAACCCAAAGAATAGAATGAGAGAAAGAGATGGGGGTTTGTAGGCAGAAACCCAAAATAAAGCTCAAAATGATAAAACAAGAAAAACCGTAATGGGGGAAGCCTTGGGCGCCAAAGGATTGATTGAAGTTGATGAAGGGCGCTCCCAAGCTTCTTTGGTGGTGCTCCTTGGATGTGGAAGTGAGTTGGAGCAAGTGGGGGTTCCTTGAAGAAATCCGCCGGAGGTTCGCCAAATGATCAAAAATGTGTTCGTGGGCTTCCGTGAGTTTCCGGGGCTTCCTAGTCCTTTATTTATAGAAGGGGAACCGTCAAATGGCCTTAGGGAGGCTTTAGAGCCGCTGGAGAGGCCTTCTGAGCCGTTGGGAGTCAAGTGGACAAGCCTGGTCAAAGGCCCAATGACTAGTTTGACTGGCTCCACCGGTGGACCGGTGCTAGGCCACCGGTTGGCCGGTGCTTTGAAAAAGGGAGAGGGGTCGGGCTCAGGCACCACCGGCTGGCCGGTGAGGAGGCCACCAGTTGGCCGGTGCTGAGACAATAGCAAACACTATTTGATTGGCTTCCACCTGCTGGCCGGTGGTGGGACACCGGTTGGCCGGTGGTCTGGATAGAGGGATGCCTTCTGTCCAGGCCTCCATCGGCTGGCCGGTGGTCTTCCACTGGTTGGCCGGTGGACTGAAAATCAGTCCACTTTTTCTTTCAGCCTTCTTGCCCCAATTCCTTGGCAATCTGAAATCATGCCTATCATCCAAAAACACTTAAAACAATATTAGATAAATAAGAGAGTGATTGTGATCATGAAAATTAAACCACGAGGGGTACGAGAGGTACAACACTATCCACCCTTTGAATAACATGTCACCATACGTGCATACGTACGGCTTACCATCTCCACGTCGTGGTTTAATTGTTATTCAATATATTATTATTTGGGTGGATATAATAATTATGTGTAACTCAATTAAATAATAAATATAATATGATAATGATTCTGTATATATATGATATACGATCCAAATATATATTGTTTTAATATCAAAAGAATGATATTGTCGCTCGTGCGTACGTACGGACAACCGTCTCCACGAACGTGATGAGATTCATTATCCATCGTATCTATTCAAGTATAATTCTCATTTGATGATTAAAAATAATGATTAAGAACTTGATATCATTCTGGATATGAATAAGATACAACCTGTCCCTGAAAAACTTGGCTTAAGTAACAAAACATATAAAAGAAAACGAGTAAGTTAACACCCGAAACGACGATATTTCTAAGATATTATTAACAATGAAATGTTAAAAGATCATATATGATTTCATCTTAATTTATATGTTTCATGAATAATTTAATAACAATTATTTCAACATTATAAAGGATTTTAACCTACCCCCAACCAAGGAAAAGTACAAGGTAAGGGGTTTCTTATCTCACTTTTAATTCCGTGATAATTCCATTGTTCACCACTTATTTATTGCATGTGGTGTGTGTACTACCCATGATTGTATTCATTGTGTAATATACTTTAATTTATGGATATTTACATCATCATGGTATGATCCTTCTTTCATGGGTGTATGTTTCATAAGTTACTTAATCGATAAGGGAATTTGAAATTTCAATTTCCATTTATTCGTATTTTCGCAAACTCCATTGATTATTTTACACTGAGATTATGTGTGGAATCACTATTAATTTTCTTATGTAATAATTTCCACTCCCCTTTTCTATGGATATACATTTGATGCACATAATCACTCCATTGATAATTTCTCAAGTCATCGATATGAATTTGATAAGAGTAATTTTAACTCATTTTCCAGTTGTTGAGTTAAACATCCAATTCATTGGTGCTGTTTTTACAAGATTATATGTGAATGTAAATTAATTGTTTTACACTGAATATCAAATCGTATTTAGTGTATTTATATTTTTCAAACATAACTATGTCGTTTATTTATCCTTAACCTAAGGGTACTACCTTTATGAGAGATTTCATCTCAATTTACATTCCATTGAGACTTCTTTGTTGAAATACACCAAATCACTTTTATGTGGTGTATATAATGTACTTTGACATAGTATATCATGAATCCCATTATTCTCATGATATTAAAATATTTTTATTACCTCAATTATTAGTATTCAAGTGTCTCTCTTTTGGTTAGAAACTCTAACTAAAATACCATTTTGAAATGTTTTAAAGACTTATTCTTCTAAATCTTTATCATTATTGTCCATGTTTTAAAAATGGTTTTAATGATTTATTTATATGGACATTAAAGTTTTTAAATCAAAACTCCTTTTAAAAGTATCAAAGTGCTATGGTACACTTTGATTCAAAAATATATTTTTAAATGGATTCATGAAAAATAGTGTGACTTTTAAATGATTTCAAGAAAAAGGGGGTTATTTCTCTCAAATAGTTTTGATGATTATTTTCATCTATGTCAACATCCTTGATTATTATTGACTGAGGTTAATGTGATACAATAAATTCTTCCATATTTTATCGAATGAGTTGTGTTTGACTGTGGATGTGCTATTTTTATACGATTCATGGTTTGTGGTTAAAGTATTGACATTTCGTATACTAGTTTTAATATGAATGTTTATGTTATGTTTAAAACTATTCATATGAGGAATGCATTGGAGTTAATAAGTGATGGGTGGAGCCTGCTATAGCTCCTCGATGCATCGGTAGGTCTCATGAGACAAACTAGTGTCTTGGCACAAGGCCTTGGAAAAATCTTATTTGTAGTCTTGGCACGAGGCATTGGCTATGTGGTTGTGATAGTCTGGCATTATGCATTCCATCATTATGAAAGTGGTTATTGATATTTCATGTGATTGTTCGACTAGTATAATATCCATGTGAATAAGTAAATGGCATTATTTCATTTTATCTTTGACATATTATGCTGAAGTTCAAGTTTAAAAGGCTTTTGTTTTAATTATAAATTTCCTTATGTGTTTATGCTTATCTATGAAAGCTTCTGCTATAATGTTATCCTTACTGAGAATCTTAGCTCACCCCTTTCAATGTTTTATTTTTCCCAGGATTATGAAGAAGTAATTTATAAATGACCTACAGGGATAGTATGAGGGGATATGAAGACAATATGTTTTTTATGTAATGTAAAACGTTTTGATTATATCTAGTGTTTCCAAGGCTACTAAACTAATCGGTCATTCGAGACTTGATATTTCTTGTGATCATACCAATGTTATGTAATAATGCCCCGAATCTGGGTAACTGGGGTCGGGGCGTTACAGTTGGTATCAGAGGAAGTTTAGTACAATCCTTGGAAGCTAGATTTAGATAAACTCTGATTAGAGCACATAGACCTAAGATGAACTTTGAGGATTAGTATAGAATAACATCCTAGAATTTTGGTATTGTAGAGATTTTTTGAGTTTTCCAAGCAATATATCTCTGTCTAGATACGAGCAGGTAGAGGTGGCTCTGGCACAGATGTACCTAGGGGTAAAACCCAAAAACACCGCTTTGAGCTAGACTCGAACAGGAACTGGTGCACGACAACGGGCCTTGCTTCACTGTTGGTTACGACACTCCCGAGGGATATGATTAAGATAATTTACATTTTCTTTACAAACCGATTTAATGTAATATATATATATATATATATAAGATGAGAGTAAACAACCTTGGTTAATCCTAATGTGTTTCAAATTGAGAATATGGTGACATGTTAATCTCTAAATGATTTTATGACTACTATTACTCACACAATGCTTTTTGGTTTTAGTCAATGGCTAGATTCCAAGGAAGTCATAGTGACTTTGAGAATGATGTACAAGGTGGGAACGGTGGTGGAAATGAGCAACAATATGGAATGTTGATAGGCGTAAAGGATATCATCTTTATGTCAAACCAGTTTTCCAAAAATATGATCAACAACATATATATTAACCAACTCACAGACTCAACAAGGAAGAGAAAGATTATGAATGATAAGAGCTCCAGTAATGGAGACCATGGAGAAAAGAACCCTGAATTTCCATCATGCATGAAATGTGGTAGGAGACACCCGAGAAAGTGTCTCAATGGGACCAAGAAATGCTTTACGTGGGGGAAGGAAGGACATAAAGTGAAGAATTGCTGAAAAAAATGAAGAGTACTATGGAGGAAGATAAAAATGGTCCCAAGAGTTCATTTACAGTCATTTTCAATAAATGTAGGGGACCTGGACATTACCCGAGTG
The DNA here is from genome assembly GCA_963277665.1 of Viscum album. Taxonomy (NCBI): domain Eukaryota; kingdom Viridiplantae; phylum Streptophyta; class Magnoliopsida; order Santalales; family Viscaceae; genus Viscum; species Viscum album. The sequence goes on along the minus strand of CAUJRU010002393.1, from coordinate 12,739 downwards.
AATGACCTATTCTATAGGATATTTTCTTGGTGAAAGAAGAAGCTATGTGGAAATAAATGGTTGGAGAAATGTTTAAAATGTTTCAGTGCTCCTTTTTGATGGGTTTAATTTGGAATAATTTTCTCTCATATTTGTAACCCCGCTGTATTCCATGTGAGAATGATATTTTATGAAGAATTATATCTTCTCTTGTGGATATAGGTATAAATAGCCATTTGGTTTTATATGATCATTGGAGTTTGAGAGAATTATAAGTTATTATAATTTGGGATGAAAATGAAATGTATGAGATAAGATTTGTGGTTAAATTATGTTATGGTTATTTTGAAAAATTTATCTCATTTTGGTAATGTCATAAAACATAGTTTTTGAAAAGGACAACACGCAGACCGCGTGACAACCCGTCACGTCGGACAAAGCTGTGGGAATCGAACCCACAACCAATGTGCGATTGGGATTTATCGCCCACCACTGGACTACATGATGTCCCTGGATAGTGTGACTAATAATTTTTAGTTAAATGATTTTATTGATAAATAATAAGTTGATTTGGGTTCTTATGTATTATCAAATGAATACCCTTGGTATTGGAAAATGATTTTGTGATTAAGTGATAAATGTTATTTTGGAATATGTTCGCTTTGTTGAGAACACTATATGCCCAAGGAAAATAGAATAGTATGGGATTTCATTTGAGGAGTAATGGTGGATTTTTATCTATGTTTTTAATATAGATTTATAGTGATTTGGGTTGTTTATGGAAATGATTAGGTTAATTACTTTTAAGTATGTGACTTTAAGAGTATTTGATGTCATTTGGAGATACAATTTAACGTGGAAGACTACATTCTTATATGTTTTGAGTTTTATTATTAGTTTGGATTATATTGAAGGATTTTAAAGACAATTGATTATTGAATGGTATTTATTTAACTTTGGGGTATTGTTGGTTTAATTTTGGAAATTAAGATTAGTGTTTATTTCTCCCAAGGAATATCCTTTTGGGGGATCCTTAGATCTTGTACTAACCATTTTGGTTTTGATTAATCTCTAAAGACAATGTAAATATATAGTTTATCCTGCATGGATCATGTGATTCTATAGAAGTTTATTCTAGCTCTTCTAGTGTGACCAAGTCTTCTTGAATACTTATCGTTTAAAAAAATGAGTTAGTGGTGGAAATTTATTAAAGAATGTAACTATACATAAAAAGTAAGTATATATCTTTATATTCTTAATCAATATCATAAATTAATTCCTCATCCTTATGTAATGTAACTTAAAACCAAAAATGTTGTCTGTTTACTTTTCCTACTAGGAGATTAATGATCGTTTGTCCCAACAAAAGTTTGTGGTTTTCTTATTGTTAACTTTCTCCTGATCATGATTTCTATCCCTCTCCATCAGAACTTGACACATAGTTTATCATCCATATCCATGTTTTCCTACCTGGAATCCTAGTATGGGTTATATTGGGTGACCTTTATACCTCTCTTTCTTTATTTTAATGTAATAGTTTTATTGACTCTTTTTCTGATGTGAGACTTTCCATTATATTCTCAAGCCCAATTTTTAATATTGCGAGGACACAATTTATTGAAGGAGGGGTGAATGTAACACCCCAATATTCCATGGTAGACTTCTCTTTGAAAAATACAATAGCATGTGTTGTACGCAACCCGGAGTTCAAGTACACCGGGACTTACCAAACTAGTCATTCAAAAGAGGTTAAAAATAGTATTAACTAAATTTTATATATTATTTTATCCTTATAATTTTAATCCATATTTTGAGTTTCTAAGACATGATTTATGAACAAATTCATTTTTTCAGATAAAAGTAGTATTTTTCAAAAAATGAAATTTTACCGCCTTTTAATGGAGAATCCTTTTTAAAACCAATATTTGAAAATTTTATATATTCAATTTGACAAAATTAAATTCTTCTTTAGAATCGGGACATAATAATTTAGTATCAATAATGTTTTGGTGTCTTTTTCATAACTTTTATATTTGGGTTAATAGTGAAAAATACTATAACTAAAAACAACTTTTTTAATCAAAATAATTTATATTGTTAAATTATACATTTTAATTGTTTGTAAGTATAAATAGATTGTATTTTTACTATTTAATCTAATGATGGTAATTTTAAGTAATTTCACCTTGAAATTGGACATAAACAAGTGTCAAACTTTTGATAGTTATTATTTCCTAAAAATACACTTTTTGGTTTCGAAAGGAGGAATCAATTTTAAATTAATAAATGAAACATTAATGTTTTTAATTTGGTAAAATAGAATTCATTTTTGGATTTGGAATAACTAAATAATCCTAGGGTGAAATTTTGGTACTTTTCGGATAACTTTTATATTTTGATGAATAGTAAAAAATTACTAAATTTTAATTAAAAACAACTTTTTTAATCGAAATAATTAATAGTGATAAATTATGAATTTCAGTGATTTTAAATTATATTTAAAATATATTTTTACCATGTAATACAATGTGGGTCATTTAACATAATTTCACATTTAAACCACACATAAACAAGTGTTAATCTTTTGATAGTTATTATCTCTCAAAAACACGCTTTTTGTTTTAACAATGGGAATTAATTTTAAATTAATTTCTCCCACTTCTGTGTTTTGAATTTGGAAAAATGGATTCCATTTTCTGAATCAGGATGTTCAAATTGTGTAAATATGTAACTTTTATTTTTAGACAATTTGGATAATTACTTCGGTAAATATTTTATTTACCATGGTTAATGGGTAAATCCGGTAAACAAGGGTTAAAAAATAAAATTATAATAATACTAAATTACCCTAAAACATGTCTTAACACTATTTCTTGATACATGGTCGACCATGGGCATGTTTGGGTCGATTTTGGGACCCCATGGATCCACTTTTAAGTGATAGGGACACTTTATTTTAATTAAGTTAAAATGAATACAAAAATCACACAAGCATATATCTTTTAGAAAAACAATTGTTACATATGGTTATATATGTTGGCTTTTATACTATAAATATTCATTAGAAAGATAAAAATATTTAATACATAATGATATTTTATTTATAATTTTTAGACAATATATAATTTAATTTATTTATGACACAATGGTTATGCAGTAATTACCATAATAGTGAAAAAATAGAATAATTGATATTATAAATACCCAAATAAATATAATTTGAGACTTTTATTGAATTAAACTAATTTTATAGGTTAATATAACATATTAGGATTGATTTTATAAACTTTTTTCTAAGTAATCATTCTGTTATGAGTTTCACAAAAATCAACTATTGAATAGTGTCAAAATTGACATAATAGAGTTTTTAAAACAAATATTATATTATTAAATTCCTAAAAATCTAAGGATCGTCCAAGAGACATTTATCATGATAGTTGTATCATTAATGGACCACTTGGGGGTTCTTGAAAGTATATGGTATGTTTATTAACCATATAATATAAAAATACAAAGAGACATTGTAAAAGTGTAACTAATTAACTAAGAGTTAATACTTAAAGATAAGGTTAGTATAATGACCCAAACCTATCTAAATTATATTGGTTGAGTGGTTTTCAACCCATCCCCACCTTAAAATTTAAATAATCAACTTTTGAGCTATTAGAAACCGAATATGAATTTATTATAAATTAATATTTCTAGCTTTTCCAAAGGTGCCCCTCACCCCTCTTATAAAAGGGCACTCCTCCTTCTCATTTCTTCACACCTTCAAAACCTTTTGGTTCGTCAAACCCCTAAAACAATACTCTCTCCACTTCCCTAAATACAACCTAGATGACTTAGTTTGATCCTAAAGCCTTCCTAAGGAGCCCTTTTGATCAAATCAAAAGGAAGAACACGAAGAAGTGGTAATGTTTTCCCCACCCATTTTCAAGTTCCTTTCTTCTTCCACTTCTTCTTTCGTTGTTATTACCATTCTAAAATAATAACTCTTGTATCAGATATATACTATAATGTTATTATAAATATTTTACAACCATATTATGTATTCTATCCACCCTTTGAAGAACATGTCACCATACGTGCATACGTACGGCTTACCGTCTCCATGTCGTGGTGTAATTATTATTCAATATATTATTATTTGGGTGGATATAATAATGATGTGTAAATAATTTAAATAATAAATATAACATGATAATGATTCTGTATATATGATATACGATCCAATTATATATTTTTTTAATATCAAAAGAATGATATTGTCACTCGTGCATACGTACGGACTACCGTCTCCACAAATGTGATGAGATTCATTATCCATCGTATCTATTCAAGTATAATTTTCATTTGATGATTAAGAATAATGATTAAGAACTTGATATCATTCTGGATATGAATAAGATACAACCAATCCATGAAAAACATGGCTTTCATAACAAAACATATAAAAGAAAACGATTATGTTAACACCCGAAACGACGATAATTCTAAGATATTATTAACAAAGCAATGTTAAAAGATCATATATGATATCATATTAATGTATATGATTCACGAATAATTTAACAACAATTATTTCAACATTATACAAGAGGTTAACCTACCCCCAACCAAGGAAAAGTAAAAGGTAAGGGGTTACTAATCTCACTTTCAATTCTGTGAGAATTCCATTGTTCACCACTTATTTATTGCATGTGGTGTGTGTACTGCCCATGATTGTATTCATTATGTAATATAATTTAATATATAGATATTTACATCATCATGGTATGATACTTCTTTAATGTTTGTATGTTTCATAAGTTACCTAATCGATAAGGTAAATCGAAATTTCAATTTCCATTTATTCGGCTTTACGCAAACTCCATTGATTATTTTACTCCGAGATTATGTGTGGAATCGCTATTCATTTTCTTATGTAATAATTTCCACTCCCCTTTTCTGTGGATATACTTTTGATACACATAATCACTCTATTGATAATTTCTCAAGTCATCGATAAGAATTTGATAAGAGTAATTTTAACTCATTCTCCATTTGTTGAGTTAAACATCTAATTCATTGGTGTTGTTTTTACAAGATTATGTGCGAATGTACTTTAATTGTTTTACACTGAATATCAAATAATATTTAGTGTATTTATATTTTTCACACATAACTATGTCGTCGATTTATCCTTAACCTAAGGGTACTACCTTTATGAGAGATTTCATCTCAATTTACATTCCATTGAGACTTCTTTGTTGATATACACCAAATCACTTTTATGTGGTGTATATAATGTACTTTGACATAGTATATCATGAATCCCTTTATTCTCATGATATTAAAATATTTTGATTACCTCAATTATTTGTATTCAAGTGTCTCTCTTTTGGTTAGAAAATATTACTTAAATGCCATTTTTAAATGTTTTGAAGACTTATTCTTCTAAATCATTCTTCTTAATGTCCATGTTTTAAAAATGGTTTAACGGATTTATTTATATGGAAATTAAAGTTTTCAAATAAAAACTCATTTTAAAAGTTTCAAAGTGGTATGGAAATCTCTGATTCAAAAATCTATTTTAAATGGCTTCTTGACAAATAGTGTGACTTTTAAATGATTCCAAGAAAAAGGGGGATATTTCTCTCAAATTGTTTTGATGATTATTTTCATCTATGTCAACATCATTCATTATTCTTGATTGAGGTTAATGTGATACAATACAATATTCCATATTGTATCTAATGAGTTATGTCTGACGGTGTATGTGCTATTTTTATACCATTCATGGTTTGTGGTTAAAGTATTGACATTTCGTATGCTAGTTTTAATACGAATGTTTATGTTATGTTTAAACCTGTTCATATTAGGAATGCATTGGACTTAATATGTGATGGGTGGAGCCCGCTATAGCTCCTCGATGCATCGGTAGGTCTCATGAGACAAACTAGTGTCTTGGCACAAGGCCTTGGAAAAATCTTATTTGTAGTCTTGGCACGAGGCCTTGGCTATGTGGTTATGATAGTTTGGAATTATTCATTCCATCATTATGAAAGTGGTTATTGATATTGCATGTGATTGTTTGACTATTAGAATATCCATTTGAATAAGTAAATGGAATTATTTCATTTTATCTTTGCCATATTATGCTGAAGTTCAAGTTTAAAAGGAATTTTTTAATTATAAATTACCTTAAGTGTTTATGCTTATCTATGAAAGCTTCTGCTATAATGTTATCCTTACTGAGCATCTGAGCTCACCCCTTTCAATGTTTTATTTTTCCCAGGATTATGAAGATGTAATTTATGAATGACCTATAGGGATAGTATGAGGGGATATGAAGACATGATGTTTTTTATGTAATGTAAAACTTTATGATTGTATCTAGTGTTTCCAAGGCTACTAAACTAATCGGTCTTTCGAGACTTGATCTTTCTTGTGATCATACCACTGTTATGTAATAATGCACCTACTCTCGGTAACTGGGGTTGGGGCGTTACAAATAGCAAACTCAGTCCTGGAAGAATTATACTAGAATATCAGTTGAAGGTTCCAATTTCTTATTCCCAGCAAGTAAATAGACCTAATCGATCTAATATTCCAAATCCAGGAGTATTACCAACTGCTATCCCGATACAAGATGCATCAACTTCCAGAACATCATCTTCCAATGCACCTGCTAAACCACATATTCCTATTAGGAAACGTATACCATTGGATAAAAAGTATGATATTTTGAATCACTTGGCCCAAGTACCGGCCATGTTATCAATTCTGGATGCTTTGAATCTATGAAAGGATCTCCGGGAGGCACTCATCGAGGCTTTTTCAAGTCCTCAAGAGTTTGAAACTGAAATTGCTGCAGTTTAAGTCTATCACGTATAGAATAATCCTACAGAATTCCATGCAATGATATCTTTTAATGATGAATATGAAGAAGATGTCGTGCATGGACCCATTAGACCGTTGTATTTATCTAGCAAGGTCAATGGTGTAGACATCCGAAAGGCTTTCATTGATAATGGTTCCGGAGTCCACCTCATTACCATTCGTACACTTCTTCAATTGGGCCTTACAGAATCTGAATTATCTCCTTCTACCATGCTGTTACAAGGATATGATAATAATGAACAAGAACCACTAGGTTAGATTACACTCAGAACTCAGTTTGGATATCTTGTATCTAATTCCGATTTCATGGTTGTTGATCAAAATTCAGCCTTTAACATCTTGCTTGGAAGACCCTGGCTACATCAACATGTGGTTATCCCTTCATCATACCATCAATGTCTAAAATATTTTTTTGATGTTCAAGTTGGGACATTTTATGGTGATAAGGCCCCGTTCAAGACATGTGAGTCTCAATACATTGAGGTGGAATTCTATCACATGAAGGGAAGTGAGAAATCCACAACCAGGGAGATTACCAATGTAAATGCTCCATATGGTTTGGAGAAGATTCCATTAAATCCATTTTCACATGTGAGTACATATTACATGTTGCCTATCAGTCAAATTGACAAGATAGAACCAAATCAAAATACTCTTACGGAATGATCCATAATGTCAATTACGGCAATCGAGCCAGAAAACATGGGAGAAATTGGTAACCCACCAAGCAGTGAAGAAATCCCAAATGGAGATGTCTTCATTTTGTCCGCTAAAATTCAGAAAGTCTATACATCGCCAATCTGGCCAGAAGAAGTTATAGCAATGTCATAGGTGAACGATGAGGTCAATTATAAATCCATAATCTCCTCTATATTACCCAAGGAAGACCCTTCATCATCAATTGGGTCGGAAATAGAAGCCTCTTCTTCAAGATGTTCAAGTTTTAACCTCTCCTCTGATCCTGGAAATTCTACTTCATCATCCACAATGCAAGTAGAAACAGAAGAAATAACACATGTTGAAGAAGAAGAGGAAGACCTCATAGATGCTCCTCCAGCATTTGATGAGGGTATCTCTACCACCGTGTATGAACTCAGAGAAATAAATCTTGGTACAAAAGAAGATCCATGCCCCACTTTAATCAGTGTACCCATGACTCTTGAAGAACAAGAGATGTATATTTCCTTTTTAAAGAAAAACCGAGACATATTTTCATGGAACTATACAGAGATTCTAGGGCTTGATCCTGATGTTTCCACTCATCATTTGGGTTTACCAGAAGAGCATCGAGGATTTAAGCAAGCCGCGAGAAGAACACACCCAACCTATGCTTCCAAAATTGAAGCCGATGTGGATAATCTCCTCTAATATAACTTCATCAGAGAATTTCAATATCCTAAATGGTTGGATAATATTGTTCCAGTGAAAAAGAAGAATGTACAAATAAGAGTTTTCATTGATTTCAAAGATCTTAATCGGCATTTTCCTAAAGATTATTTTCTAGTTCCGATTAAAAAACTATTAATTGATGCAAAAGTTGGATATGAAGCACTTTCCTTCATGTATGGATATTCTAGCTATAATCAAATCTGAATGGCCCTAGAAGATGATGAATCCATAGCCTTCAAGTCCCCTCAGGGTGTGTTTTGCTACCGGGTAATGCCCTTTGGCTTATAGAATGCAGGCGCAACATATAAGCATGCCATGCATCATATCTTCAAACCCTTTTTAGGAATGTTTTTTGAATGCTATGTGGACGATTTGGTGGTCAAATCCAAACAACTTTCAAATCACTTGGCTGATTTAGAAGTCATATTCTGCAATCTTTGACAACATAAATTGAAGATGAATCCCTTAAAATGTGCTTTTGGGGTATCCTCAGGAAAATTTCTCGGCTTTGTTGTATGCCATCATGGTATTGTAGTTGATCCTGAGAAGACCATGTAAATCTTTGGTATGTCACCTCCTTTAAATTTGAAATAATTGAGAGGACTTCAAGGATACTTAGCCTATATTTGGCATTTCATTGCCAATTTGGTAGGAAAATGTTTACCCTTCACCAAATTGATGAAGAAGGGAGTTACTTACACGTGGACTAAAGAATGTCAAGAATCATTCGATATTCTCAAGAAGTATCTCTTGAGTCCACTAGTACTTATGCCACCTGTTGAAGGAAGGACACTTATCCACTACATGATGGCTTTAGAGTGATCATTGTTTTCCTTTATTGCTCAAAATAATTATGCTGGGAATGAAAACAGCCTCTACTATCTCAGTCGGACTCTGCTTGAAGCAGATACCTGATATTCAAGTATTGAGAAGTGATGCCTGGCATTATTCTTTGCAGTTCAAATGATGAGACACAACCTGCAACATCACGAGGTCCAATTGGTATCTCGCAATAACCCGTTCAAATTCATCCTTAGTCATCCAATTCTTACATGACGTCTGGAAAGGTGGGTGGTTATTTTGCAGCAAATCGACATTCAGTATGTGTCTCAAAAGAAAATAAAGGGCCAAGCTCTGGCTGATTTCCTGGCTGAACACCCTTTAGTGGAAGACTCATCTTCAGATATTGAACTCCCTGATGAGGAAGTATTCTCTATTAAATAATGTCCTCAGGCATGGGAAATGTATTTTGATGGTGCTTCCAGAAGTCCAACAGGGAGAAAAATGGAAAATCCTAAATTCAACAAATTTGGCTTAGGAATTGTGATCATTTCTCCAAAAAGGCAGTATTACCTTATTCCATCTTATTATGGGAAGGTGGTACCAATAATGAAGTAGAGTACCAAGCTCTCATCACAGGTCTGGAATTAGCGCTTCAAGAATAAGTGAATCACTTAAATGTGAAAGGTGATTCAGACCTAGTAATCAAACAAGTCAATGGGGATTTTTCCATCTTAAAAGAAGAACTAATCCCTTTGTATGATTACGTTAGAGATTTAATGGAGGAATTACCTTCTGAACCAACATTTTATTATGTCCCAAGATCACAAAATTCTCAAGATGATGAAACGGCTAATATAGCCACAACTCTGGTAGATCCAAATCAGGACAAGACAACAATTAGTATTTCCCACTGTTGTGCAATTTCACCTTATGTTCGAATCAGAACAGAGGAGATCAATGACATTAGTCCTATTCCTGAACCATATGGTCATTCTATAAGATCGATGACACCTATCAGGGAATACCTTCAAAATGGGACACTTCCACCTGATAGAGACGGGAAAGAACAAGTCTGGAGATGTGTGTTCAATATCCCTCTTTATGATAGCCCAGATCACCTAGAGAAAATTCTCTACAAACGTGGTTTTGATGGAGTTCTCTTCAGATTCATCAATGGTGAAGAGATAGTGACTATCATGAAAGAAGTGCATGCAAGAGTCTATGGTGCCCACCAGTCTGGACATAGACTATCTGATCAAATTCGAAGGCTTGACTACTTTTGGCCTTCAATGATACGAGATTGTGTTGATTTCACAAAGAAGTGTCATTCATGCCAAGTACATGCCAACTTCATTCATCAACCTCTAGAGTTGCTTCATACAGCTAAATACTAATGGCCATTTTCCACATGGGGAATGGATGTGGTGGGACCTTACCCTTCGGCTATGGCCAAGCAGTTTAAGTTCATTCTTACTACTACTGACTTCTTTTCCAAATTGGAAGAGGCAATACCTCTCAAGGAAGTCAGTTCTAAATGCATTGTTAGATTCATCATTTATAACATCATTACCAGATTTGGTGTCCCTCAAACCATATTGATGGACAATGGCACCAACTTCTGTTCATCCGAGGTGAAGAAGTTGTATCAAGAATACAACATAAAATCCAATCATTCATCTCGGTATCATGCAGCGGCCAATGGATAGATAGAAGCCTTCAACAAGACCCTTTCAAATATATTGCAAAAGATGGTGGATAAAGAAAAAAAATCCTGGCCTGATAAACTCTTTCATGCTTTATGGGCTTATCATACCACCACCCGCACTGCAACGCGATCAACTCCATATTCACTTGTATATGGAACAGAAGCAGTCTTGCCAATTGAGGTTCAATTACTCTTGTTATGAGTATCCATTTGTGATCAATCATCTACAGATGAGAAATCTCAAAAGCAATTGAATGAATTGGAATGGTTAGATGAGAAAATATTGTGCACACTACACCACTTAGAAGTCTATCAGAATCAGATAGCATGAGATTTCAAAAAAAAGTTCGTTTTTGTTCATTCGTTCAGCGAGAATTGGTATTAGTTCTCAGAACTCCAATGATAGTAGGAAAGAAACCTCCCAAGCTTGAGCCAAAATGGGAAGGACCTTATTCAATACATAAGGTCTATTCTAATGGAGCTTATTCTTTAATCTCAATGGATAGAAAACTCATCACTACAACAACCAATGCTATATTTCTGAAGAAATATTTTTTATAAACAAAAAATATGTTTTGATGGTCCATGCATATGACCTTAAACTATTTGTATCCTTTTCATCCAACAAAATGTTAAACTGTAACATCCAAAATACATGATGCTAAACTGTACCAAAGTCCCTTTATGTCCAGCAAGATGTTAAAATGCATAACCAAAAGTCCATGCATATGACCTTAAACTATTCACACATTCGTCCAACATGACGCTAAAATGTGAAAAATTCCCTAATACGTCCAACATAACCTTAAATGGTGTACTCTTTTGTCCTCACTACATGACATTAAACTGCAGAGTCCATCTTTCTGTCCAACATGACATTAAACTGTATTGACCCCATCATCCTAACTACACGACGCTAAATTGTACATAAAATCCTTTAATACGTCCTACATGACATTAAACTATACTTTGTCCCTGCTACATGACATTAAATTGTGCAACACCAATAGTCCTAACTGCAAGACCTTAAAACTACATAGTCCCATTATATGTCCTACATGAAATTAAACTGTGCATCTTTAGGGTTGTTTCTACCTCTTGTTTCTCGCACTGAGTATGACACACATGATCTTAGAGAAAAATTCAACCATAACACCCTCTCTGGACCGCTAACCATGCGTATATCCCAACACCATTTTTCAGGTCGTTGTCCCCAAGAACAACTTGATCATTAATTCAGTCTTTAATTGAACTACATGGACTTTGATCCATTCCTCCCAGGCTGGGTACGTAGGCAACCTCCCAAGGTTCAATCCCAAAACCAATCTCTTCACATCGGTTCACCACCATCTCATACGATGTTGATTTGTGAAACCTCCCCTAGAATTAATATTTTTACATTGGTTCACTTTCATCCTTACTATACGACGTTAAACTATACAACACTTTTGTCCAGTATGAAAATAAACTAAAATATTCTTTGATATACTCACCTAAGAGGGAATCATTATTTACATTGATTTTTCAATCATGTTTCATTCCAATGACTATGTGCATACATGGAAATGCCCAAACATTTTATTTTGGGTCAAACCATCATTGCACTAAAGTCTCCTTTCACCCTTCACTTGTACAAACAAAATTTGTACAATGGGTATTTATAGAACTATGTTGTCTTGATTCCCATCCTTATGGGATACATAGGAACATTCGAGTGTCCCTCGAATCCAGCCCCAAGTCTTTTGGGCCTAACCCCAAATTCCACTTTCAGTCCCCTGGCTGAAAAGTCCCCATGAAAACACACACTGTGAATTTATTATAATGGTCCAAGCTCTATAACCCTAAACTAAGATCTCGAATCCTTTTGTCCCACACAACGTTAAACTGTAGTTCAAGAAATACGTATGGCTTGATTCCCATACTTATGGGATATGTAGTGAAGTCCATTATTTCAATTCAGGACCCACCCACAACATGATTATGGTTAGAATTGATCTGTGT
>CAUJRU010002392.1:0-79651 GCA_963277665.1 Viscum album | reverse complement strand
TCATGATGGAAATGCTAGAACTAGTGGTGATGATCAATATACAACAACTCAATAAATATCATTTGATAGATTAAGAATGATTATTTATGGTATTCATGAAGAAATTACATCCCAATTTTTTGAATTATTTCAATGCATGCAATAAAATATCGCTTAGCTGGAAGAAGAAACAGATGTTTTGGAGAATGTAATACATGCAAAAATTATTGAATGTTTAAAGCTTTCCAGATAGGTTGGAGCCTTTGATGAAACAAATAGGGTATTTGAAGTAAGCTCTTCATTGTGGCTCAATGATGATGAAGAAAAAGAGCGAGACAATAAGACTCTATAATAGATGATCCATGCACTTGAAGAGGATATGAAAAACAGAGATGATGTAAAGGAGTTATATTTGGAAGAAGACTCTAAGAAGATCAATGAACATGACTCTCTGTTACAAAACAAAGTAAGGATGCATAAAGATGAATTTGAAAGATTAAATAAGAAATGTGAAGAGAATATGACTATAATTGAAGACTAGTAAGTCATCCTCAATATCATATGTCTATAATTTTAAGCTCAGTTGATCAATCTAGATAAGGGACATATTGAGTCTCCACAAAAGAATGGAATAGTTGTTCTAGTACTCAATGTTCACTAGATGATTCTACTCTCAAAAGTCCTCCAACACATGACAAAAAGATCATGGCTTCACTCGTTGATCTATCATAAGAAGTTGAGAATGTAAAGGCACCATCCATTCCGTCTTGTACTAATGTTTCTAAAATTGTTTCTACAAAAATTGCAGGTTGGAATAAAATCTATAAACAAGTATGGATGATGAAAAGTGAGAAAAAACCTTCCGCCATGGCTATGGTGGAGAGAGGAAAAAGTGTGGAAGATACCTCCACACAGAAAGAACAACAATTAATTAATAATATTCAACAATCTTATAATGAAGATGGGAAGAAATCAAGGTTTATCGGTCAATGCTGGTGCTATAATAACTTTGGTCATTATGCACTGGATTGTTGGTACAACCCCTTAAATGTAAAAGCACTGAGAAATCCCATCCCCAGGGGGAGACATTAAGAGACGAAGAAGCAACATATATAGATCCAAAAGCATCTATATACGGAAAACATATTTGGAATGTTAGATAACATCTTTGATGTATGAAATAGGAGTGACCATATGAATGGGGCATGTTCCCTTCAACAACTATCCAATGATAATAATACAAGAAGATCAAAAGATATGGATAAGAAAAAAAATAATCCTTTGGAAGCAGTCCGAAGAATGTTGGAATAGAAAACAATCCCAAGAAGACTCTGAGTAGGAGGGTTGAGAAGTCCTTGGATTCTAAATTCATGAAAGAGAAGGGTGGTGCATCCAAATTAACTACTAATAGGGATCCCCTTCAGAAGATTCCATGTAGAAGATTCAATCATGATGCCTTAGTCCCTAATGATATATTGTTTTCTTGGCCTGAAGATTTGGAAATAATGAGAGAGGTGGAAGATGCACATGCTAAGACCTATGCTAAAAGAAAAATGAAAATTCAATATGAAGACAAGGAAGTTCTATGGGTGAGGTATAACAAGGCTGGTCATACTGTTGGAAGATTCTTTGAATATACTCCTACCCAAGTAGAATTCCTCAAAATGATAAATGTTACACCAGGAGATTCTAGTGCTCTAAATTTCATTGAAGAAAGTATATTCGCATATAAATAAATGGATGAGATATTAAGGTCCAAAAAATTACAGTCAAAATTAATGACTAGGTGTGAATGTGTGAAGAATGGAGAATCTAGGTTGATAATATCATCTAAACCTTGTTGTTCACATTGATGGAGAAAGGAGGATCCACCTTATTCCCTAAAATATTTGTGTTTTTTATTTGTTCTTATCACATAGGGAATTTAAGGTGAGGCATGATATCATGTGGTGAACTTAATATTCAATGATTAGATGTGTTATATTGAGGGGGAGATACATGAAGAAGCTTCCAAATTCACTATCTCAATTAGTATCAACATCAGTTGGTATAAAACTCAATTAATCTAATGTTTTCATAATGATCATGTCACTTGAAAGGTACTGTTGTTTCTAAATATCTCACCCTTGGTTACTCAAAATAAAGAACATTTTACACCAGGAGAATTACAAAGTCAATCAGTTGCATAAGAATAATAAAAGTTCCCCATGGCCACTTATCATGTCAATTAAAATTGAATGTTTTTCATCTGTTTGTTGAAGTCAGTGTAGGAATTTAAGTTTGATTATTTTATATCACACTTACTATCCTAGTACAGGAATGAAAGTGGAAACCCCTGGAAGTAATGTTCAAGAGATCTCATCTCTTGAGGTATCATGATTTAGTGCATAATGGAAAGATATATTGTCTAAATAAAATCCTGATGTTTTCTACATTGAGAATTTCTCAAGTAGAATTAGCGTGAAATGATTGATGGCACATTGCATCAGAATAGACTGATTCCCTCTCCAAAAAGAACTTTGTATTTCTTGTCAATGAGGGGGAGATAAGTGAAATGAATGAAGGCGAAAGGATAGATCATTTTGAGACAAGATAATTTTGACATTGAAACATTCATTTTAGGATAAGTCTTATGGTATTGACAACAAAGCACAAAGGTGGGACTTTTGGGACCACTTTGTGTATGAATATTGTATTTATTGTCAACAGTCGTCAATGCTGGCCAAAATGATGAAGAAGATAAAGAAGGACTCCAATGTGAATAGAGACTGATTGAAGTGATGATGTCTGGATAATTGTTTTCGATTCATAGCATTGTATTCCATGCTTGGTAAATTCTCTAGGTTTTTTCAAATCAGACGATTACTGCACTGATCATGAAAATTTCTAAGAACTTGTATCATGTGTGATAAAATGTTTACAACATCTATTTAGAATCATTCTAAGGATGCTTGAAGTAATTTGGATTTAATAATTCAAAAAGGAAAATAATAAGAAGAAAAGAATGGAGTGACATGAGCTTGGCACTAGAAAGTGGTAGCCATGCATGTGCATTATGTTTTAATGCGGCCTTGAATTTTTTTTATACTTGGTTTTCTACCAAGTACTTATTACATGGATTACTAGAAAATGGGTCCATCCCACGAGCTAGCTACCCTAGCCTCAACCTGATGCACCTGAGGGACCTCATGGGGAAGACCATGCCCATGGAGATGTCTGGGCGGAGCTAGCTCGCAAGAGGCATGTGCGTGGCCTGTAATAGCCCACAAGAGTGCATGCACAGTGATCAACCTGTGTGCATGGATGCATAGTTGGCTTTATAAGCATGCCCACAGGAGGTATAGGTGGGCGCGGAATTGCGCCTGCAATGAAACGGTGTGGGGCATCACCAGAGGGGAGAGAAGAGAATTTTTGAGCAGTGTTCCAGAATATTAGATTGATAAACCGCGATAATACCATGGTGTGTTTCGATGTGTGACACATTTTTTAAACATGGATGAATCCTAGCCACTCATCTAATCTCATGTGAGATCTTGACCACATGACTCATCTGGCATCCCACATTATAATCGTGGTCATCCGAGATGAATATGAGCCAATCCAATGGTTGCGACATCGTCTTCAATCTCTAATCACAGGGAGAGTAACCCAATGACACTATTCATTGCCGGCACTGCCGATCCACCATAATCATGCTCTCGTTCAGCGTTGATGAAAAAAACTCTTTCATGGTGATCATCTCATCGAACCGAGACCATGCCTGCAATCTAGGTCTTGCATGCATGATATTTCGAAGGAGGCTGAAAAAAAAACGGTGTTTCAAGGCCTTAATTATTGTCCGAAATACATAGAGGATATGTTCAAGATTCATGCATGAGAATTTTTCACGGGATTTTGAATCCATTCATAAAGTTAGGATCTCATGTTGAAGTGGAAAAAAATCGAGGATCTCAGCATATCTTCACCTGCAGGTTTGAAGATTTCAAAACACCAAAAATTCATAGCATTCAAACAATGATCCCCTAGACTTCTCGCAGAGTTTATAAAGGCGGAATATGTGCTACTGTCATCTATAAATGGATGATCTCAAGATGAAGAATGTGGCTGCCCCTATATACATGAGAGCTTCTGTTTTGAATAGCAGAGCATCTCCCTGTGCACCACTTTGCAAAAATAAACTAGGAGTCCCCCGAGCCTTCTACTCTACGAAGAAGTGTTCCCTCAAGACTTTTATAGGTGCTATGCACCCTACCATATATTTGCGAAGAACTGGAACCCGAACAAACAATATTATTTTTTAAAACCCTCATTTATCTTCTTGAAATCCATACCATCGTGAGATAGTGCTTGAGATACACCCTCATTGAGCATTGCGAAGAGGAATAATCGTGAAACTCTTGCACAAAAAAGTTCCATGTATCATTTAATGAAGAATAAAACCCGAGGCCGCTTCTGTTTCATAAGGTGACGAATAACTCATTGAGGTATGAATTTTTACACTCAACTTTTTGCACGGGTTTGTACTTTGGTGGAGATTCAGTGAAGGCCAACACACATTCATACAAGCATGTTTATTTCATAATGAAGCTAGAGGTCATGATTTGAGTGTTTGAAGAATATTCTCACATAATGAAATGGTTTCACCCATTCAGGTATTAATAATAACACACAATCACCCTAACCTAATGCAAGAGGATGAAATAAAAGAAAGAGAAGGAGGAGTCCAAGTGTGTGTGTGTTTAAAAAACCATATTCATTAAGGGATTTCACACAAGATGAAGTAGAGGAGAATTCATTTTTTAATGAATGCACATTCACATGTGAAATTATTAAATAAATAATAAAAAACAAGTGTATTCAAATGTATAAATAAGAAGAAGAAATAAAGGGATGAAAATGATCAACCTAATTTCACATGGATGAACACATGCATACATGAACAAGATAAAAGGAATTGATTCAAATAATTCCATGTGAACTAATATTCACTGCCTAAATAATCACATTAGTGAATGTGATTCTTTCCAATATGAAATAATAAGTTTTAGTGTAGTTAGTTGTGGCACTAAAAAGAAGAAAGAATAATTATAGTGCAGTTGGTGATTCCCTAGAGAAGAAAGTGAAGATCACTAAAGAAGACTAATTGCATAAACTACCTTATCAAGAAGGTAGAAAATTGTCTCCATAGGCATTATAAAGAACCATCTAGAGGCTTTATGTTGGACTATGCCATCACCAGTCTAAGGAATAGTATTGATTCCCAAACCCTCTAATGTGTAGCGACTCACACTGGCTAGAGGATTACTTTCCTAGTCGCTCCATTATAACAGCATATCACATCATATTGGAGAATCCATGCACTGGTCATATCCATTCATGGAAATGACGTATCAACTTTTATTGAGTGGTGAACATTGTAATAACATAGTGTGCATATTTTTACTGCATTCTATTATTGCATGCGACTGGGAAAAAAGAATAAGAGAATCATGATCTGAATAGGGATAAAAGTTGGAATATAAGGCCCCAGCCTTAAACCATAATTAATCTTGAGTTATTACAAGATTACACTGAGGATCATTTCAGGTTTATAGTTTTATAGAATTATATCATAAAACATGCATTACATTCCACATTTAAAAAAAGTGGTTACATAAAAGATAGTATTCATTTTTCCCATTAACGGAAACATATTTAAAATAAAACATGGATTCTTTCTTGACACTTCTTTGACACTATCATCATATCATGTACCCTTCCCTTGACCTATGAAAAACATTTCAAAAACATGGGATGAGCATAAAAAGCTCAGTAATGGATATAAAAATATGGAAAGGAAACATGAGTACATGTATACATAAGAATGAAATCATACTTTACCCATAAAACATATGCACTTTAAAATACCTCATAAATTCAGGAATAAATCATAGAAATCATAAGACATAAACGTAACTTGAGAAATTCATAAAATTCTTATGTAGGGAGTAACCCTCTTGGTTACGTTTGGAATAACCATCACAATATATTCCCTAAATCTCTTCGGATAACCTTAACGTTTAACCCCTTCGCATTACCCAATGCATTGGAGAGCTATATCGGGCTCACCCGCCGTTAGTTAATCACGAAACCACCCGTCTTCATAACAATGCCCAAGAACCATAACATAATCATATCACATAACATACGCATAAAGGAAAGATAACATTCCCACATTGCAATAACAATATAACATTTTAAGATATTGAAATAATGAATCCATTCAAAAAACCATTTTCAAAACAATTTAAATCATTTAATAAAAAGATTTTAAAATAAAAGTGTCCCATACCACATTGAATATTTTAACATTTTGAACCATTAATATCCATATAAATAAATCCTTAAAACCATTTTGAAAACATGGATATTAATGATAAATATTTATAAGAATAAATCCTTAAAACATTTAAAACGATATTTTAGTTAAAGGGTTTTTAACAAAATGAGAGACACTTGAATACAATAATTGAGGAATAACATTTAATCAAAACTTTATAATATCATGAGAATAAAGGGATTCATAATATAATATTCCAAAGAACAATATATACAACATATAAGAGTGAATTGTTGCATAACAACAATGAAGTCTCAATGTAAATTTAAATTGTGATGAAATCCATTATAAAGGTGGTATCCTTAAATTAAGGATAAATAAATCTCATAATTATCTGTGACAAATATAAATACACCCAATATAAGTGGATAATAAGTGTAAAATAATCAAAGATCGTTCACACATACTCAAAGGATGACATATTCAATAACTACATGTTGAACCTAAAGAAATCGTAATTGGGTTAAGAAGTTCCCTTGATATCCTAACGGCGTCACACCAAAATTTAGAAAAAGAGTTGATGAGAGATAAAAAAGGTATCTCATCACTTAGAAATAAAATTTACATCAATAAGGATATATAAGAACATATACCAACATAATAGTATGCGAATTAAAAGACATAACAAGATAAGTCTTTTAAAAATAGAAGGGTGAAAGGTTCCCTTACCGACTTGGGTTACTTTCTAAACGTACACCCCATTGAAGAAGGGTCATACAATGAATATGTAAATACCCATAAATTATATTATATTACACAAATAGTATAATAATTTGATGTAGATACACCACTCAATGGAAATGGTGGCAAATGTAGCATAAATCTCACGGGACTAAAAGTGAGATGAAAAATCCCTTACGAAAACTCGGCAGCATAATGACGCCACTTAAAACATCCAAAAATGGATTGATGAGATCAAATAGGGTCTCTCATCATATTACAATAAAATGTAGAGAAATAGGAATATAAAAGAACATCCCCTATAATAACAAAGAGGATCTTAAAAGAAGTGACATAAAGGATAGTACTTAAAAAGAAAGTGAGAGGATTGATCTCTTACGAAAATTCCGCAGCCGAACGGCGCCACTAAAAACATCCAAAATTGATTGATGAGAGATAATAGGGTCTCTCATAATATGAAAATAAAAAGTACAGTAGGATTAATATAAAATAACATCCCAATCAGAAGAAATATGAGCTTAAAAGGAATGACATAAAAGAGTGTACTTAAAAAGAAAGAGAGGGGTAGGATCCCTTACCTTGGGTCCGACTTGACTCGAACGTTTTTTAACGTCCTGAATAATAAACATGAGTTAATTTCTACTTTATTAAGAACCTTTTTCATGTACATTATTCCTTTTATATCGCTTATTTACATGTTATAAACATTATGTAATCATTTATGTTAATAATGTTTGTTTTGTCGATATTTGGTTCTTAAGTCGAAAGTGGACTTCTTACAATTACATGTTTTTCATGTGGTCAAAGGTTCATTATATCCAGAATGATATTCATTATTTTGATATCATATATATAATATATATCCAGAATATACATGTATTTATAATATTACATAATCATTTAGAGGTAAGAAATGAAATGCACCGTTCATGGAGACGGTAAGCCGTGCGTACGCATGAACGCTACTTTCATTTCTATGTCATATTAATGGAATTAAAACTAAACGAGAGGTATGTATATTTTAATTACAGAATTATATTCATAATTTATATGTAACATACATCATATATAATAACTTTAAATAAATCCTTTATACATCCCACATATGAAATTAACAAATCAAATCACTTTGAGGGGGCGGTAGTCTGCACATCCTAAAATGAAATTATCGTGTTTACCCACAATGGAAACCATAAAGTTATGCCACAAAAGAAAAATACATAAGCTTAAGTAAAACATAAAAATATTTTATATCATATATAAATATGGTGACATTTTAATGGCCACCTTTTAAGGTGTTATATGAGTGTTGAACAATCATCATTTCGTGAGGTAGAAATTCACCATCCACAGAAACAGTATGTTCTTTAACATTTTGATGTAGGTTTCTGTAAGTGTAGCTTGATTCCTTAACCTAAAAAATTCCTAGTATATTTAAGATACGGGTGTTGTTACAATATAATGGAATAAAAAAGAGTTTAGGGGGGTGGAGAAGAAAAATAAAACAAAAGGACTGAAGTGAAGACATTATCTTAAAATTGGGTAACTCTCTTTGGTTTGAGCTCAAAGGATTCCTTGGGAAGACTTCTGACCAAAGTGAGGATTGTAAGAGTTAAAGAGAGATGTAGAGAGACAAAATGGGCAGGGTTTGGACGAGACAAAGGCTTTGGAAGTGTGGGTAAGGAGGTAGAGGTGGGGGACTTTTATAAGAGGAGAGGAGGGGCACTCTTGGAAAGTAAAGAAATGTTACGTTATTTGAAAATGAGTTTCGGATTTAAAAGGTCCCACATTGGTATAGTTCAAGGATAAGGTGGTAAGGATTCGAAATCCACCAATCCAATAGGTTTTTGACATTAGTAGGTCTTAGATTTTACATTATCTTTCCATTTTATTTAAATAGTTAAATAATGAGGTCATCACTGCATCATCGTGGTGTCATAAATAATTTAATTTATTTAGTGTCTAAAAATTATAAAAGAACGATCATGATTTAGGAAATCTTATTATATTTATAATGAATATTTAAAGTCAAAAATCTGACTTGTATAACCCCATTTTAAAATTGTATTAGTAAAACAACTCATGTTTGTGTCATTTTAATTTTAACATTAAATAAAAAGGGTTTTATTTCATTTTCCAACCAAAGTGGCTCCATGGGGTCCCCTTGTTTACCCATGGATTTTCGTGGTCGGCCATGACTCAGCCAATGGGGGTTGGACATGTTTCTAGGTTATTTCATATTATTAAAACATTATTTTTTCCTTAAACTACACTAATTACCTCTAATCGCGATTAAAACTTAATAAGTTACTATTCACCAAAAAAATTATTTTAATCCCATTGAACCACATTTTACTTCATAATGACAACCATGTATGTCAGATTTTTTAAATTCAAAACACAAAGGTGGAAAAATTTCATTTAAATATAAAATCAGTTTTTATAAGTACCACTTAGTGGTTTCACTATTCATCAAAAATTAATGTTTTTCAGAAAATTAACAAAACTTAACCCTAAAATATATTTGATATTCCGAATTCAAAAATGATCTATATTTTAAAAAATTCATAACATATAAGTTTCATTAATTAATTTAATAATTTATTCCCACTGTCAGAACAAATAGCGTGTTTTTATGAAACAATACATATCAAATGATTGACTCTAGTTTAAGTCCAATTTCAAGATGAAATTAATTGAGAAGACCACTATTGGATTAAATGGTAAAAATATATTCTAATTGAACTTTAAAACCAATTCAAAATATAATCTAATAATATAAATAAATTAGATTAAAAAGTGGTTTTGAGTTAAAATACAACATTTTTCACTATTCATTAAAAATGAACTTTATCGGAAAGATACATAAAATTTACACAAATTAAATTTTTATGTCTCTATTATAGAGAAGAATTATATTTTTTCAAATATAATAAATTAAATTGTCAAAAAGTGGATTTAAAAGAGGTTCACCATCAAAAGGAGGTTAATCGACCTTCTAAATAACATTAGAATGTTTACGCTTAAAAATTGAATTCATTCACATTTTTAGTCCTCTAACATTTATTGTAAAAAGTAAAAATATTTGACAAACATATATAATCATTTTTTAGTTAGTTCTATTCATTCCCGCCATTACAACGGCAAGGAGTTAACTACCATTTAAAATAATATTATCTTATTATTAGAGTGCAACGTAAGATGCCCAAAAAACTCGTTGTTGCGTATTGGGAATGCCATCGAGCATAGCATTCCCTCTAAACCATTATTTTTTTCACAAATAGGGATAAATATAAAAATTTCATATTCGTTATTTACCTGGGGTGTTACAAACTTCCCCCCTTTTGGGAATTGCGTCCTCGCAATTTATAAAATTGGGCTTGGAATCTTCATTGAAAATTGCACATCGGAACAAGAGTCAGTAAAACTATTACTCTAAAATAATGAAAGAGAATTAAAAAGGTAACCCAAGTTAACCCATAGTAGGATTCCATGTAGGAAATCATGGACATGGAGGAAAATAAGGTCATGTTCTGAGGGAGATTGATAGTAAACATGTTTAGGAGAAAGTTAACCACAATAAAATCACAAACTTGTGATGGGTTAAACGGTATTCGATTCCCCAGTAGGAAAAGTTAATAGACAAAAAAAATTTTATTGAGGAATTTATTCATAAAGAAACATAATTACTTATCATGTTGACTTTCAACTTTTATTAGATTTCTTACACAAACTCATATTTTCTCCAAAAGACGAGTATTTAGGATGACTTGTTCACTATAATAAACTTCTAGAGATTCTACTAATCCACAAAAGAGAACTATATACATCCCATGTCTTTATACTTTAACCAAATCCAAAACCAAAATGGTTAGTAATAGATCAGATAATCCAGAAAAGGATAACCCTTTATAAGAAGAAAATATATTCTTAATCTCCAAAATTTGTCCAACAAAACCCAAATTTCAACGAAGACCATTCAATAAACAATTTGTCCATAAAATTATTCAATGTAAACCAAACTATGATTGAAACCCAAATATTTTAATGATTTAGTCACATATACTTCCAAGGTACAAATTAACTTTTATCTCTAAATAACATCAGTTTCTCTTTAATTCTCATATTGAAAAGTAATTAACCTAATCACATATCCTCGATGATAGGTTAATCATTTCCATAGATAACCCAAAATAAACTTACTCTTGATTCATAAAGTCATATAACTAAAAAGAATTAGTCAAACTAACCAGGGACTTTACATAGGCCAGTGGTATGCGATAAATACCAGTCACACTTAGGTTGTGGGTTCAATTACCGCAGCTTTGTCTGACGCGACGGGTTGTCACACGGTCAGTGCGTTGTCCTTTTTCCAAAACTATATAATTCTTAAAACATTCCCCAAAACGAGATAAAATCTTCAGAAACAATCATAACATATTATAACCTCAAGTTTTTATCATGCCTTTCATTTTCCATCATATCATATAATATCCCATAATTACCTCAAAAGTAAGGATCATATAACATCTAATGGTTACCTTTATATTTATTTCCTGAACATCCACATCGATTGGAAATCTCATACATGATGCATTATAGATCATACCATGGTTAAAGTGGTTGATCATGACTCCTTGATAGTTGGTTTAGAACAACCACAAGTTTCCTTATTGAATCCCACATTTTATCTAGTATCTTAATCAGAGAACCACCACGGTTTCCTTCAAACCTTTTGTCTCTATGGTTCCTTCTAGATCCATCCATTCGCTAAAAAAAGAAATTTCAGTGTGAGTATATCAACAAAACCATCATGTACTAATGAGGAAGATAAACACTAAGAAATACTTACTCTTTCATTTTATGTAAAACTAGGACTCATTCTGATATCCTTACCATTATGGAAATGTCACTTATGCTTAAAGAATACCCTAACCTCTAATGTTATCTAAAACCGACCTCTGATACCAACTATAAGGACCCATCCTTAAACCTTACTCAATCTTGAGTTATTACTAGATTACACATTGAGGATATTT
Source organism: Viscum album (assembly GCA_963277665.1). Lineage (NCBI taxonomy): Eukaryota > Viridiplantae > Streptophyta > Magnoliopsida > Santalales > Viscaceae > Viscum > Viscum album. The sequence goes on along the minus strand of CAUJRU010002392.1, from coordinate 67,573 downwards.
TCAGTTTTAGAGATTTAGTGAATTAGATCATAAAACATGAATTACATTCCACATTTAAACAATGTGGTTACATAAAAGATAGTATTCACTTTTCCCATCAACGAAAACATATTTAAAATAAAACATTGATTCTTTCTTGACACTTCCTTGACACTATCATCATATCATGTACCCTTCCCTTGACCTGTGAAAAACATTTCAAAAACTTGGGATGAGCATAAAAATCTCAGTAAGGGATATAAAAATATGGAAAGGAAACAAGAGTACATCTATAGATGAGAATGAAATCATAATTTACCCATAAAACATAAGCACTTTAACATACCTCATAAAATCACAAAATTAATCATAGAAATCATAATAAGTAAAGGTAACATGAGGCATTCATAATATTATTACATAGGGAGTAACCCTATTGGTTACTTTTGTAATACCCATCACAGTATATTCCCTAAATCTTTTCGGATAAACCTTAACGTTTAACCCTTTTGCGTTACCCAATGCATTGGAGAGCTATATCGGGCTCACACGCCCTTAGATAATCACAGAACCACCCGTCTTCATAACAATTCCCAAGAACAATAAAATAATCATAGAACATAACATAAGCATAAATGAACAATAACATTCCCACATTGTAATTACAATATAACATTTTATGATATTTAAATAATGAATCCATTCTAAAAACCATTTTCAAAACCATTTAAAACATTTAATAAAGATATTTTTAAATAAAAGTGTCCCATACCACATTTAAGATTTTAAATTTTTAAACCATTAATATCCACATATATAAATCATTAAAACCATTTTGAAAACATGGATATTAATGAGAAATGTTTATAAGAATAAATCATTAAAACATTTAAAATGATATTTTAGTTAAAGGATTTTTAACAAAATGAGAGACACTTGAGTAAAATAATTGAGGAAGAACATTTAATAAAAAAAATTTAAAATTCATGAGAATAAAGGTATTCATGATATAATATTCCAAAGGACATTATATTCACCATATAAGAGTGAATTGGTGCATAACAACAATGAAGTCTCAATGGAAATGTAAATTGAGATGAAATCCATTATAAAGATGGTATCCTTAAATTAAGGATAAATCAATCTCATAATTATGTGTGAAAAATATAAATACACCCAATATAAGTGGATATTAAGTGTAAAATAATCAAAGATCATTCACACGTAATCAAAGGATGACATATTCAATAACTACTTGTTGAACCCAAAGAAATCGAAATTGGGTTAAGAAGTTCCCTTGACAACCTAACGACGTCACACCAAAATTCAGAAAAAGAGTTGATGAGAGATAAAAAAGGTATCCCATCACTTGGAAATAAAATTTAAATCAATAAGTATGTAGAAGAATATATACCAACATAATAGTATGCGAATTAAAAGACATAATAAAAGAAGACTTTTAAAAAGAGGAGGGTGAAAGGTACCCTTACCGACTTGGGTTACTTTCGAAACGTACACCCCATTGAAAAAGGGTCATACAATGAATATGTAAATAATAATAAATGAAATTATATTACACAAATAGTATAATAATGGGAAGTAAATAAACCACTCAATGTAAATGGTGGAAAATGTAGCATAAATCTCACGGGACTAAAAGTGAGATTAAAAATCCCTTACGAAAACTCGGCAGCCTAACAATGCCACTTAAAACATCCAATAATGGATTGATGAGATAAAATAGGGTCTCTAATCATATTACAATAAAATGTACAGAAAGTGGAATATAAAATAACATCCCATATCATAAAAAAATAGGAGCTTAAAATAATTGACATAAAGGAGAGTACTAAAAAAGAAAGAGAGAGGTTAGATCTCTTACGAAAATTCGGCAGCCTAACGGCGCCACTCAAAATTTACAAAATAAATTGATGAGAGAAAATTGGGTCTCTCATAATATGAACATAAAAATTACAGTAGGATTAATATAAAATAACATCCCAATCATAAGAAATATGAGCTTAAAAGGAATGACATAAAAGAGTGTACTTAAAAAGAAATAGAGGGGTAGGATCCCTTACCTAAGGTCCGACTTGACTCGATCGTTCTTTAACATCCTGCATAATAAACATAAGTTAATTTATACTTTCATAAGAACCTTTTTAAATTTAATTATTCCTTTTATATCACTTATTTCCATGCTATAAATATTATGTAATAATTTAAGTTAATAATGTTTGTTTTGTCGATATTTGGTTCTTAAGTCGAAAGTGGACTTCTTATAATTACATGATGTTCGTGTGGTCAAAGGTTCATTATATACAGAATGATATTAATGATTTGGATATCATATATATCATATATATCCAGAATATACATGTATTTATAATATTACATTATCATTTAGAGGTAAGAAATGAAATGCACCGTTCATGGAGATGGTAAGCCGTACGTACGCATGAATGCTACTTTCATTTCTATGTAATATTAATGGAATTAAAACTAAATGAGAGGTATGTATATTTTAATTCCAGAATTATATTCATAATTTATATGTATCATTCATCATATATAATAACTTTAAATACATCCTTTATACATCCCACATATGTCATTAACGAATCGAATCACTTTGAGGGGGCGGTACTCCGCACTTCCTAAAATGAAATTATCGTGTTTACCCACAACGGAAACCATAAAGGTATGCCAAAAAAGAAAAATACAGAAGATTAAGTAAAACATAAACATATTATATATCATATATAAATATAGTGACATCATAATGGACACATTTTAAGGTTTTATATGAGTGTTGAACAATCATCGTTTCGTGAGGCAGAAATTCTGCATCCACAGAAACAGTATGTTCTTTAACCATTTTATGTAGGTGTGTGTAAGTGTATCTCAAATACATTACATAAAAACATCCTAGTATATTGAATATACTGGTGTTGTTACAAAATAATGTAATAAAAAGTGTTTAGGGGGGGTGGATAAGCAAAATAAAACAAAAGGACTCAAGTGAAGACATTACCTTAAAATTGGGTAACTCCCATTGGTTTGAGCTCAAAGGCTTCCTTTGGATGACTTCTGACCAAAGTGAGGCTTCTAGGAGTTATATAGGGATGTGGAGAGACAAAGTGGGAAGGGGTTGGCAAAGCCAAAGGCTTTGTAAGTGTGGCTAAGGAGGTATATGTGGGGGCCTTTTATAAGAGGAGAGGAGGGGCACTCTTTGAAAGTAAAGAAATGCTACTTTATTTGAAAATGAGTTTCGGATTTAAAAGGTCCCAAATTGATATAGTTCGAGGATAATTCGATAAGGTTTCTAAATCCACCAATCCAAAAGGTTTTGTACATGTGTAGGTCTTATATATTACATTATCTTTCCATTTTATTTAAATATTTAAATAATGAGGTAATCGCTGCATCATCATGGTGTCATAAAAAATTTAATTTATTTAGTGTATAAAAATTATAAAAAATATCATGATTTTGAAAATATTTTTAGATTTCTAATGAATATTTATAGTAAAAAATATGACTTGTATAACCCCATTTAAAAATTGTTTTAGTAAAACAACTCAAGTTTGTGTCATTTTAATTTTAACATTAAATAAAAGGTATTTTTGTCATTTTCCAACCAAAGTGGATCCATGGGGTCCCCAAGATGACCCATGTATTTTCATGGTAGTCCATGACTCATCCAATGAGGGTAGTACATGTTTCTAGTGCTTTTTATATTATTAAAACATTATTTTTACCTTAAACTACACTAATTACCTTTAATCGCGATTAAAACTTAATAAGTTACTATTCAACCAAAAAATATTTTAATCCCATTGAACCACATTTTAATTCTTAATGAAACCCATGTATGTCAGATTTTTGAAATTCAAAACACAAAGGTGGTAAAATTTCATTTAAACGGAAAATCAGTTTTTATAAGTACCACTTAGTGGTTTCATTATTCATAAAAAATTAAAGTTTTTCAGAAAATTACTAGAAATATACCCTATGCTATATTTGATATTCCGAATTCAAAAACTATGACTATTTTAAAAAATTCATAACATATAAGTTGCATTAATTAATTTAAATTGTAAAAATATATTCTAATTATACATAAAAACCTACTAAAATGTTAATCTAAACCATATAAAAAAATTATATTAAAACGTAGTTTTGAATTAAAATACAACATTTTCACTATTTATAAAAAATGAACTTTATCGGAAAAATTCCAAAAATTTACACAAAGTAAATTTTGATGTATCCATTATAAAGAAGGATTTTTTGGTTATATATAATTTATTAAAGTAACAAAACTATATTTAATGAGGGTTCTCCATTAAAAGGCGGTAAATCGACCAATTAATGTAAATTATGATTAAAATTAGATTCATTCACATTTTAAGCCTATAACATTTATTGGATAAATGTAAATACTTCTAACAAACATGTATAATCATATTGTTGTTAGATTCATTCATTCCCGCCAATACAAAATCTAGGAGTTAAATTCCATTTAAAATTAAAAAATTATATTATTAGTGTGCAACATAAGATTCCAAAGAAACCCATTGTTGCGTATATGGTACACTATAGAACATAGCCACCCTTTTAAAGTAAAATTAATATTTAATTCAGAAATATTAATAAGTATCAAAATATATTAATCTTCATTTACTTCGGATGTTACATCCTTCCACTTTTTTGTAAATTACATCTCAAAGTTTTTATTCACTTATCAATATAAGTAGGGGTATTTATCACTCATATCATTTTCATATTCCCACGTTGCCTCTTCAACCATATTGTTTTTCCACAAAACCATAACCTGGTGAATTACCTTATTACACAAGACTTGCACTCTATGGTCACAAATCTGGACTGGTTGTTCTTCATAACAGAGATTCTCTTCCAACTGAACTACCTCTAGTCTCAAAACATGAGATGGATCTGGCGTATACTTTCTCAACATCGAATCATGAAAAACATTATGTACCTGGGATAATCATGGAGGTAAATCAACTCTATATGCAACTGATCCAACATTACCTATAATTTCATATGGTCCAATGAACCGTGGACTCAACTTTCCCTTCATACCAAAACATATGACACTTTTCCATAGAGAAACTTTGAGAAAGACATGATCACCTACATCAAAAGAAAGATCCTTCCTCCAATTATCCACATAACTTTTCTATCTGCTCTGAGCTGTTCTCATGTGCTTCTGAATCAACTAAACTTTCTTGGCCATATCTTCTACTAATTATTTTCCCATCAGCTTCCTTTCAACTAATTCATCCCAAAACGCTGGGTTTCGACAACAATTTCCACATATTTCCTCAAATAGAGCCATCTATATACTGGAATGTAAACTATTATTATATGATATTTCCAACAAAGAAATATGTCGGTCCCAACATCCCTGGTAATACAGTGAATAGGCATGTAGCATATCCTCCAAGATCTGAATTTTCCATTTTGACTACCCATATGATTGTCGATTAAAATCTGTACTAAAATTTAATTTAGTACCCAATGAATTCTAAAGGCCTTTACAAAAGTTAGAAGTAATCCTGGGATTATGATCAGATACAATGGAGAGGGGAACTCCATTAAACCTCACTATCTCTTTAATAAACAATTGAGAAAGTTGATATAGAGAAAAATTATCTCGAATAGGAAGGAAATGAGCAGATTTAGTCAATCGATCAACTATAACCCATATTTCATTATTACCTCGAGATGTCTTCGGTAATCCCCCAACAAAGTCCATGGATATATTTTCCAATTTTCACTCTAGCACCGGTAGAGGCTGAAGCATCACTTTTATTAACTGCTGCTCTGCTTTAACCTATTGACAAGTGAAACACTTCATAGTAAAATCAGAAATATCTCTTTTTATTCTTTCCCACTAATAATACTCATGGAGATCTCTATAAATCATAGTACTACAATGATGAACTGAAAACAGAGAACTATGAGCTTCACATAACAACTCGTTCTTCCACATTAAATCACAAGGCATACATAATATCTTCCCAAACCATAAAACACAATCATTATCAATGTTAAAATCTGGAAACATACCCTTCCAAACAAACACAACCTTTTTCTATTATTCAATGTCTTCCTTATGAACTTGCTTAATTCTATCTGATAGAGATGATTTCACAGACACTTGAAACAAAACAGAAGAATTTCCTTCAACAAAAAATTCTATGCCAAAGTTCATCAAATCAAAAACCAAAGGATCTCATTCCAAACGTAAAATGGTTAATGAAGTATTACTTTTTCAACTCAAAGCATCAGCCACCTTTTTTTTCTTTTCCCAGATGGTAATGGATCGTGCAATCACAATCCTTGATTAATTCCAACCATCCCCTTTGTCTCATGTTCAATTATTTCTGATTGAATATATACTTTAATCATTTGTGATCATTATATATTTGACACTTCACTCCGTACAAATGATGCAACAAAATTATTAAATAAAAAATAGATAGTAATTTCAATTCATTTTTAGGGTAATTTTACTCATGAGGTTTCAATTGACCTAAAGCATGAGCAATTACCTGATCATTCTACATAAATACGCATCCAAGTCCTTTCAATAAAGCATCACTCTAAATAAAAAACTCACCATTTATGGATGGCAGTGCCAAAATAAGAGCATTCACCTATCTTTTTTTCAATTCCTAAAAACAATCATCACATTCGTTTTTCCATATGAACGTATCTCCTTTTCGAGTTAACTTATTCATTGGACTAGAAAACCGTGCAAAATTTTCAACAATCCTCCGGTAATAACCTGCAAAAACAAGAATACTATGGACCTGAGTTATATTTGTGGGTCTTGGCCATTCTTCAAACACTTTTGTTCTAGAAGGATCATCAGTTATGGCTTTTTTGGGAAAATGTGACCATGGAAGGAAATTTGATGTAACCAAAACTCACACTTGATGAATTTCCCATAATGTTTCTTTTTTTAATGTTTGAAAGACAAACCTTAAAATATTTTCATGATCCTCTTTACTTTTAGAATACTCCAAAATGTCATCAATAAAAACAACCAACATTTTTCACCTATTTCAACTTCGTCATCACTGCAACAAATTATTCAGTTCTGATTTTGACCATCTCAGGATAATGATTTGATAGGGCATTTCCCTCTGTATGCCGTCCCTAAAATGTTTATCTATTTCCTCTATGAAAAACCGTTATTAACACAGAAATATCGTAGGAGAAGCAACATGGTAATCTGTAAATGATATATCATTTCAATATTACCATAAATTATAATTTGGATATTAATTTAACAATACCCTAACTCCTAAAGTTATCTAAACCGACCTCTGATACCAACTATAAGGACCTGGCCTTAAACATTACAAAATATTGAATTAAATGAATAATTCAAATTGAGGATAATTTTAGGTAAATAGTTTTATATAATTAAGACATAACTATTACATCTCCATAGATTACAATGTAGAAACTTTTACCTAGTATCCATTTTTTTCATAACATTAAATATCATGAAAAAAAGAGTCATGTCTAGTTCCATGTTTAAGACAACATGAATTTTCCTTGATCTCATCCTTGACCCTAATCCACATTATGTCATGTAAAAAACATTTAAAAACATGGGATGAGTGTAAAAATGTCTGTAAAGGATACACAAAGAAATAAAACTGATATTTTTTTTAAAATAACAAGTAAACCATGAATACATTAACATAAGTAATCTTTTTCACCTTTATGATGTAGTAAATACTCTTTAAAGAATAAAAGATCATTACTTACCCTATTGTTACCAATAGATTACCATAAAACCCATATAAAGAACACATAACATATAATGATAACATGGGTCATAAACATACATAAATGGAATGATCATACTATCGACTTCCACACATATCACTAAATGTAATAGCCACACGGCCGACTTCCATACCCAATGCATTGGAGGTTATAACGTAACGACCCATCCTGGTATTCACGGCACCACCCATCATTTGGTTTATCACGTAACCACCCATAAAATGTCCATGTACCATTATAAAATCATAAGAATGAAAAAAAATATAAAGGAAAGAAAAAAATTTCCACATTTCAATCACAATATATCAAAGAAAATATTGACATAAAAAATATACTATCAAAACCATTTTCAATACCAAAATACATAAATGAGTATATGGTATTTATTTTCTTTTAAAAACATTACGGCTTGTTGAGTAAGCCAGAAGTCAAATAATACATGTCTTGGTGGAAAGGTTGTTGCCACTGCTTACGTTAAAAGAAGCATTCATTTTTTTCATTCAGTAAAACACATCATAGAAAAATATTCCCTTTGAAAATTCAAGGGTTTTTATACAACGTATAAAAGAATGTTTTGTATTAAAATAAAATATGCCTCAATGAAAGAAGATTGAGATTAAGTCCCTTACCTCGTGTGTGACTTGACTCGATTGATCTTTAATCACATAAATAATAAAATAAAGTTATTTACTACTTGTTTAAGAACCTTTTTCAAGTTTATTATTGCATTTATATCACTTATTACCATTTTGTAATCATTATGCAATCATTTATGTTAATAACTTTCATTTTGTCGATATTTGCTACTTGAGTAAAAAATGAAGACCTTATTTTTACAAGTTGTCCATGTGGTCAAAAGTCCATTATATCCATAATTATATTCAGGATTTAGATATCATATATATCATATATATACAGTATATACATGTATTTATAATAGTGCATAACATTTAGAGGTATGAAATGAAATGCATTGTTCATGGAGACGGTAAGTCTTACGTACACATGAATGCTACTTCCATTTCTATTTCATATTTAATGAAATTAAAAAAATAATGATACATAGTAGTATTATAATTAAATTATTGTATCATATATAATATTATTAAATCTATCAGTTATACATACCATCATTGGTATGAACGAGTCATATCACTTTGACTGTGCGGTAGTCCGCACTTCCTCTAATGAGATTATCATGTTTACCCATAATTGAAACCATAAGCGAATGATATAAAATGAAAAATATAGAATCATAAAGAAAACATAAACATAATATATATCATATATAAACATAGTTCCATCATAATGGCCACCCTGAGAGGCGGTTGGAGATATTTGAACAATCATCGTTTCGTGAGGCATTAGGTTTCCATCCACAGAAACATTATGTTCTTTATCCATTTGATGGAGGTGTTTGTTAGTGTAGTTCTAATAATTCTCCTAAAAACATCCTAGTATATTGAGGATACTGGGGCTGTTACAAAATAATGGAATAAAAAGAGTTTAGGTGTTGGAGAAGTAAAATAAAAGAAAATAATTTAAGAGAAACTGTTACCTTTAATTTGGGTAACTCCCTTTTGTTTGAACCAAAGGACTTCTTGAAGTTCCTTATGCCTAAGGTAAGGCTTCAAGAAGGAGGATATTGATGTAGGGAGATTAATTGTGCAGATTTTGAATGATCCAAAAGGTGTGAGAGGTGTGAGGAATTAGATATAAGTAGTCTCTTTTTATAAGGGAGAGGATGGGATCTTTAGGAAAGTGTGAAAACATTATTTTATTATAAACATATCATTGGTTTGAAAAGGTCCAAAAATCATTATACTTGAAGAAAAGATGACTCATATTTGAAATAAAATCATCCAATCAAAATTGAACATGTTTTGGATAATATTTTAATCATTATAATCTTATTTATTTAAATCATTTATTAATAAGGTAAATACTGCATCATTATTGTTTCATAAATAATTCAATTTATTTAATGTCTATAAATTAAAAAAAACCATGACATATGAATTATTTTTAGATTTTTATTGAATATTTACAGTCTAAAATATAATTTATATAAGCCCTTGTAAAAATTAATTTTCTAAAAGATATTTGCTTTTGTCATTTTTTCCTTTTCATTAAGATAATTAATCTAAATTGTCATTATCCCAACGAAGTGGCTGAATTGGGTCCCAAAATCGACCCAATTATGCCCATGGTCATTAATGAATCAACCAATATGGTTTGTACAAGTGTTAAGGTAATTCTTAATTATTATAATACTGTTTTTACCATGAATTATCTTATTTACCTTTAACTGTGGTAATAGAAGTCAAAAGTTACTATTCAACTAAAAAAATTATATTATTGAACAAAATTTTACTTCCTTATAACAACCATGTAAGTCAGATATTTGATATTCAATTCACAGAAGTGGTAAAATTTCATTTAAATGGAAAAAAAATTATTTTTCTAATATACTACTATGTGAAGTCACTAATCATCAAAAATTGAATTTTTTCAGAAAAATACCAAAAATTCAAACTAAAATTATTTGATATACCAAAGTCAAGAATTATGTATATTTTTCTAAATTAAAAACATATAAATGGAATTAATTAATTTAAAATTAATTCCCGTTGTTAAAACAAATAACGTGTTTTTAAGAAATAATAACTATCAAAAGATTGAAAATTATTTATGTCCACTCTCAATGTGAAATTAATTCCAATGACCAACATTGGATTAAATGGTAAAAGATTATTCTAATTATACTTTAAAACTAACTAAAAATATAATCTAACCATATAAATAAATTAGATTAAAACATAGTTTTGAAGTAAAATACAACATTTTCATTATTCATAAATAAATAAAATTTATTCGAAAAATTCCTAAAACAAACACAAAGTATATTTTGATGACCCCATTCTAAATAAAGATTGTATTTGGTCATATAGAATGTATCAATGTATCCAAAACTATATTTAAGTAGGTCTTTCCATTAAAAGGCAATAAATCGACCTTTTAATGTATATTTTGCTTAAAATTAGATTCGTTCACATTTTAAGCCTCTAACATTTCTTGGATAAATGTAAATATATTTAACAAACCTGTATAATCATAGTTTAGTTAGTTTCATTCATTTCCGCCAATACAACTACAAGGAGTTAACTACCATTTAAAATAATAATATTATATTATTAGTGTGCAATGTAAGATTCCAAAGAAACCTGTTGTTGCGTATCGGGTATGCTATAAAACATAGAAACCCTTTTAAAGTACCATTATTATTTAATTCAAAAATATTAATAAGTATGTAAATATCTTATTCTTCATTTACTTGGGATATTACATACTATGTTGGTCTAGAAGACACAAAAAAAATTTGGGTTTGCCACGTGTTGTAAATCCTCTAGAAGGTGACAGAGTTGGTGTATAATTACCAAGAGTGTTAAGCCACAACCCAAAATTGGATATTTTCTTTTTTATCCACATTTTTATGCAGTTTTTTATACCATGTATTTTGTTTTTATATATAATTGGAATATCATTTATGCATGAACATGTTATGAAAGAAAATTATAGGTCCACCATTGGGGACAACATAGTATAATTTATTTCTCACACCATGAGCATGTACCCCAGTGTGCATGTAAGAATGACTACTATATTTAAGTTGGGGAACATGTTTTTTATTAGATGGGGATGGGGACTAGTGTTTATAGGTCAAGAGAAGACAATCGTGTAGAGTCTCAGGATTGGGAACATATAGCTCGGCCATCGTGGAAATTGGTTATATGGTTTAGAAAGGTGTTATAATAGGGGCATGATGTATTTATTTTCCATTTTGATTATTTTGAATATGTATTCATCCTAGTTTGACCTACTGATTTATGTTTTTCATGATAGATTATTTTTATGACTATATGATTCATGTCATTTATTATAGAATTCTTCTATTTTATTTTATATTTTGTTCATACTCTCATGTTCATTCTTTATTCATGTTTTTTTATTTCTTTTTTTTCCCACTTATCAGTGTTTATAGTCTTTTGAATATATATTTTAGACCCTCACCACAAGTAGGAAGCCTCTTGAATTCAATGAGGCATGCTTGAGGCATTTTGGTGTGCCAGATCAGGTGATGTCCTTGGTTGACCTAGGAATGTTACATAAAAAACATCTACTAAAATTCATCTAGAATGATGGACTCCACCACCAATCAACGACTGATGTACTCCCCAATAAATAGCTAAAATTATCCCACTCATCGTGACCCACCTCAACATTTTCAATATTTTTATGCATTAGACACCTCCCAATATCTTCATAACAAATCCATGTTTTCTAAGACCACAAATAAAACATTGATCCCATTGGTCATTATCCTTCCAACAATAATCCCTGAAATAAGATTCAATAAGTTTAACCTATAAACAATTCATATCACCCTGATTACTTTTTAGATATAAAATGAATACAGTATTGTATTGAAGAACTATTGAAAACCCAAAATTACGCTCCCATGAGATAAACATTAGTAAAATTAAGCATGCATGGCTAAATAATGACCATGCTATATAGACATTCTAGTCTTATCATAATAGGACCACAATTGGAACTCCTTTTCCAAACCAAGACGCTCTCTTATTTAATGATTTAACTCATGATATCTTTCTACATGTTGGTAATTGCTAAACCATATGAATTAATCCTTGATATTAGGTGTACTAACCTCATTCACACCCGTATCCACTACTGAGCATCATTGTAGGTCACAATAAACTATCCATACCCTTATTGTGTTCTAAAACAAACCTATAATTGCTGGGTCAGGCACTTGAATAGTATTTAATTGAAAAAAATATTGAATCTTCCTAATTTTATGTGAATATCATTGTAAATATCAAAAATTAAGGTATTTTATGAAGAAAAATCCTAGGCATAACGATCCCATACTAGAAACTCAATTTTTCTTCCCATGTATCAATCCCAAAAGTAAGTATTTACCTATGTTCTCTTATTCTAACAAACTATACAACTAAGGATAAACAATTTAATAGTTTACCATTAACACATCCATAGGAAATAACTCACTATAATAAAGATTCGTGCCTTATTGGTCACTAGGTCATCCTATCTATCCAAAATGAATAGTATCAATTAACAGTATATCATCTGTTCTTTCATCTAAAAAAGCCCATGACATTCGATTAACGAAGTAAAAAACATATCAAGGATCTAATTATCATTGTTCATCCACCATGTGATTACTCCCTTGAGAATCAAAACTCACCGTTCAATAAAACCAAAAAAAAATTCATCTTATATAATACATACCAAGGAAAAACAATAACGATAAGCTCAGTTAATTAGAATGTCATTCTAATCTATATAAGAAAATTCCATATAAGTTTTTTACTAGAAGTATAAATACCCAAACCAAAAAAAGACCACCTAGTCGATGATTCCCAATATGGAACCATTTTAATCACTGACCTAATAGGTTTATTGTAAGTTCACTATTGAGTCAGATGTTGTAATTATTAATTATTAATTTCATTTTTTTGAAAATCACAAATATATTCATAAAAACATTTTTCCTATTTTTTTAAGTCCCAGATTTTGTAGAATGTTTTCAAATAGAACATTATATTATTCCATAATTTTAATGAGTTATAATGTATAAAAAATATATACTTTAAATTATTTATTATGATTATCATAATGATTTTATATATGATTAATTAGGCTTACCTTTATTAGAACTAGATGTCAGAATTTTTTTCTTTCTTTTCATACTGATAAATTATTGACTACCAGTCTGATAATCGTATCAATAAAAATTGAATAATACTCATAAGAAATAATGTATTTAAATTTTTAATAAGGTCCATCAGACTGACTATGTTTATAATTGAAATATGGAGAATTATTTATAATGTAATTAATATCTTAAACATTGTGATTAATTTTATCAATATGATGAAAAAAATTAATTTATGATATATCCTTATGAGTTATCACGTTCCATGTGTTAATTTCCATTGCAACAAATAGTGAAAAGATGATTGTTGAAAGGATACAAATAATTACCTAGTCATTTAAAAAAAAATTAGTAGGTTGATTACATTTCACTACCAAATTTTGTTGATGTTTATTTAATGTGAACAACTCATTCTTACTCATTTATGATTCTTTAGAGAGATTCATTCTAAAGTAACCTTGTCTAGTTATCACCTTATAAACTTTTTTAATTGTAACTAAATCCTATAAATTTTATTATTGAGGGATTATGGGGATTATAAGATAAAGATTCCAATTCAACGGATCGAGGGATAATAAGGATATTACGAATGAGACGATCATTGTATTAAAGGATTTTAGGGATTGGTAGATAGTTCTATCCAAATCATCATATCAAGGGTTTCCTAACATGGAAGTACAGACATTTCTGTAAGTATAATATAGTAGATAAATTTATTCATGTTTATAAACAACTATACTCTTAATGTTAAAATAGGTTATCTTTTAAATAGATTGTATGCCATTCTAAAATTTGGTTTCTATTTTATTATTTGTTTTTTCTTGGTCTTGATTCGAAAAAAAATTTAATAGAGTATGAGTAATTATATTTATATTTCTATTTTAAAAATGTTATCATATTAATTAGGATTATGATAATAAACATCCAATGAGAAATCTGATCATTGTATTTATGATATTTATTATGATATAATCGAATGTACTATGACTTTGATACTCTAACATTGTTAATCTGACCTAATGTTGAGTATGATAATCATACATAATGATTATTTGTGGTTTTTTAGTTTAATTTTTCTAAACTATGTTTTTTAAATTAAAATTCACCCATATTTTATGTTATATATCTAAGAATAATATTACGATCCTATAATCAGTGTTAAAGATATACTGATCCTATAATTGGTATTAGAGTAGGATTCAAATTCCCATATACTTTGTCAGGTTTTTTACATTCCTTACACTTTTATGATTATTTAATGTTTTGAAATAAACTTTTTTCTATAATGTTTTGTTACACTAACATGAATTTGTGGTAAGGAATATTTATATATTTTATAATGATGAATGGTATGAATATTGGTTCAAAAGGAAACCCCAATTCAAACAGACCACCTATATTTGAAAGTTCTTATTATGAGTACTATAGGGATATGATGAAAACCTTTGTTATCAACGTAGGTGTTAAGAATTATGTTATAATTACTAGAGATTATAAGATTCATGATAAATAATTAACTACTTTTACTCATCATGAAAAAAGTAATATTAGTTAAATTATAATTTATGGGATAAGTTTTTATGTTCTGCAACTACAATAATTTATAGTCTGATTTATCCTTGTGGAGATACCAAAAAAACTGATCAAACACAGGAGATCACACACTTTGGTATATCTAATGTTTTTGATACTCAAAGAGAAATTATTAGAGCAGACAACCAAGCCATTGATTTCTTATAGATTAAATCATTTAAAAAAGTTGAATCAGAGGTTCATGACTGTTATAATATATGTATGTTCTATTGATGAGAAAGTATTGATGATGAGATACTTATAGGAAATATATTTGATATCATTCCCAGATAGTGGGAATATAATAGAACTAGAGTTTATGACACTTGTAAACTAAATAATCCTACATTGGTTGATATTATTTGTACCCTTCTACTGGATGGGGATAGGCTCATTAGAGATGATGAAAAATTAAAAAAGAGTAATTTTTCCTTTAATAAAACATCTACCTAACCATATATAGTTAAATCTTTGGAGAAAGTTATTATTAGTTAAAAAATAATAATCTTTATGTTCAATCTGATTCATGTACTTCTATAATTTATGAAAATTAGTTACAAAACATGGACATAATGGTGAATAATATAGTTAAAAAGAATTATTTTCAGTATTTATTCAATAATGGAAATAAATATAGTAGTGATAAGAATGATAATTTCACATGATATGAATGTAAAAAAGATGCAACCATCATACCAAATTGTCCAAAGATGAAGATGAATGATAGAAAAGAAAAGAATTCTGAGAAGAATGCTAGGAAGTATAATAAATCTGAATGAATTAAATGGTTGAATGCTTTATCACATGGAGTACTAGTGTAGGTTGTTCTTTTTTTAATTATTCAGGAAATGAATGTGTGGTTTAGAGTAACATATCCATTTTTCTAATTTTTTAACACCCCAAGATTCCACGGTACTTTTCCCTTTGAATTATTCAAAAGCATGCATTGTACGCAGCTTGGAGTTATAGAACCATCCCCACATTATCCTCTAAATAAATCATTTTTGATCCATTAAAAATAAGAAATAATTTTGTTATAAAATAATATATCAATATTTCCCTAAAGTGACCCTCACCTCTCTTATAAAAGGGCACTTCCCCTTCTCTCAAAATCAGACCCCTAAAGCCATTTGGTTAAGCCTAACCCTACCCAAATGTCCTCCAAACATTCCTCTCTTAATCCTAGAGGCCTTTCATTGTTCATAAGACCATCCTATGGATTCCTTTTGATCAAATCATAAGGATGAACCCAAAGAAGAGGTAAATATTTCACCACCTCTTTCAAGTTCTTTTCTTCTTCTACTTCATATTGCGTTGTTGATTCCATTATAAAATAATAACTCCAATATATTATAAATTTTGTGATTTTATTATTAATATTGTAAAACCACATTCATTATTATATCCATCATATAAATGACAATGTCACCATACATAGGTATGCAATTCTTACCGTCTCCACATCATGGTGTATTTTTTTATTCGAACACTTCATTATTTGGATGGGTGTCATAATGATTATAACTAAGGTAAATAATAAATATAAAATTTTAGTTATTATTTATATATGATATACCATACAATTACATACGATTTTACCATCAATATAATGATATTGTCGCTAATGCGTACATATAGATTACCATCTCCACAAACGCGATAATATTCATTCCCCATCATAATAATTCAATAATTATTTTATTTTATTGTTAGAAATAGTGTTTATGAACATAATATAATTATTTATCTAAATCAAATACATCATATCCATTAAAAACATCACTTACATAACCAATCATATAAAGGAATATTAAGGAGTTAACACCCGAAATGATGATACTACAGAAATATTATTAACAAAAAAATATTCGAGGGCCATATGTGATATCCTAATTTTTTCTATAGTGATTTGATAAATTAATAACAATAATTTAACTATTATACAGTATGTTAACATACGATTGACCATGAAAAAGTACAAGTTCAAGGTCAATTTCACAATCTCTTTATTATCTATGGTTGTTTTTACCTAAGTATCTACTAGGATCTCTTTATCATCCACATCCATGTTTTCATAAAAATGTAATTTAAAACATTTTTACGATTTACTATACTAAGGGATAAAGTCACTTATAACCTTATTTTTCCATAAATGTTTTGAATGGAAATATTCCCTTGTTTTCCAAACAAGGTACTTTATGACATTTTCGACAAAATTAAGGTATGAATGTCATTTTTTACTTATATGTAGGATGTGGATATTTTATACCGTTAAATCATCATCAGTGCTTCCCATAAATTCTTATAAGAATTTTTCCAAAATAAAATTTTCTTTTTATAATTATATGACTTTTAAATGATTTCAATATAGAAAGAGATATTTTCTAAAAAAGTTTTGATTTCATCTATGTCAACATCCTTTGGTGGATTTTAATATTGTTTGAGGTTTATTGATTATGATAAAAAACATCAATATTTCATTATAGGTTTTGTAATATGTTTGACTATAGATATGTAATTTTCAAACCATTCATGGTTTATGGATAATGTATTGACGTTTTGTATGATAGTTTTAACACAAATGTTTATTATATGTTTAAAACTTTTCATATGAGGAATGAATTGGACTTAGTAAGTGATCGGTAGAGCGTACTATAGCTCCTCGATGCATCAATAGGTATCATGAGACTAACGTGTGTCTTGGAATAAGGCCTTGACAAAATATTATTTGTATTCTTGGCATAAGGCCTTGACTATGTGGTTATTATTTCTGACATTATGCATTCCATCATTATGAAAATGGCTATTGATATTGTATGTGATTATTATAATAGTATAATATCCATGTGAATATGTAAATGACACTATTCAATTTTATCTTGTTCATGTTATGCTGATGTTTAATATTATAACGATTTTATTTTTGTCATATACATTCCCTTAAATTATTATGCTTATTTGTGAATGTTTCTACTATATTGTTAATCTTACCGAGTATCTAAGCTCACTCATTTATATGTTTTATTTTTCACAGGATGTGAAAATGTATTTTATGGTTGACCTGTAGGGATAAGATAAGGATATAAGTGTGTTAAATGGGGTAAAAATGTTGTTGATGTTTTTATTTCATAATGTAATGTAAGGTATCTGAATGTATCTATTACTTCAAAGGATACTAAACTGATCATTCCTTCAGGAATTGATTCCTTGTAATCTTGCCAATGTTATATAATAATGTACTGAATATGGGTGACTGGGGTCGGGGAATTACAAATTTAGCTAATGTTAATCAATGTTTCATGGACAAGGTATGATTAGTTTAAAAATAATTCCAATATTCCATTAAGTGATAATTATTTGGATGATAAGGACTCTATGTCTTCAAATGTATAATATTCCCCAGTATAAGATAAATCACATCTTCATATGATGATGTTTTATGTTATAGAAAATTTCTTTAGAATGAAAATGGTCAAATTTTCAAAAAACATGATAATGTTAATGAATTTTTTTTAAGGATAATTCGAGGACTAATGTTTTTGTAAATAAAATATAATATCATTAGAATGATCTTGAGGAGAATATAGATGAGCAGAGAATAATTTATAAATATATTAAAAAAGGAATTTCAAAGAAAATGTTTTAGAAACTAATCTTTTTATAAAAACTAATACAAACAATGATAAATATTTAGTTGTAAAACAAAAATTCAAAATATATAGTTTAAGAAATTTATTATGAAAGATTACCACATGTGAAAAATGTTTTTATAAAATTATATAAAAATAAAAACAAATGGTAATGCTTCTGGAATGGTTTATAAATTAAAAAACATGGTTTTAGTAATAATATATTTGTTTATAAAAACTACCCGTTTTGAATAAATTTTCAGAGAGGTGGTCATTGGAAAATTAATTTTTATTAACAAAATTAAATCCATAAAATTTCACAAATGCTATTTTTCTAAGCAAATGTGGATTCTTCGGGATTTGTTTTCTAACATTACCAGACCCAAGAAGGTTTCAGGGCTTAAAAGACAATCTTATTGTTTTTAGGATACAAAATAAAGTACAAACAATAAGAATATATGGATAATGGATAGTGGGTGACCGTGAAACATGAATAGAAACATATACTTATTCTAGAAGATTATAGAAATGAATGGTGGTAAAGTAACTTTTAAGGATAATTCTCAATGAGATATTATTGTACTGTATAACATTATTATTCATCGAAAATATCTTATTTCAAATGTTTTTTTAAGGGGATACAATTTTAGAATCCATCGGAACACTATATCAACTTGCTGAAATAAAAAATATATTTGTTTTAATAGATTTTAATATATAAAATAGAATTTAGGAATGATTAATGTAATTTAATAATTAATATCTACTACTTTTTGACCAATCTCATCATATTAATATACTCTTTTTCATGGTGGATTGGGGAGGTGTAAAAATGAATTATGTTTTAATAAAGTTTTATTTTTTATTAAAACTTATAGTTTTCTAAAAATTTCTGTTTTTTTTTTAAATTTTACCACAATGAGTTTCTAGAATCATATTTCTTCAGTTTTTGAAGTTTGAGTTAAAGAACTATTTTGTAGAATCATAAAATGATATGATATTTGTAGAGAAAAAGTTTGTAATAAAAATTTCATATTCACAAATTATCATAATTTGTCTTCCTATTGAATATATTGTAATTAATTTTTGAAAAAAAACTATTGTATTTTTTATTTATTTTTAAAAATATTCCACTTATTTAGTTTACAAAAACCATGAATAATATGTTATTAATACAGATGTTACCCTTCAATACATATTTAGCTTCTCTAAAATTATTATATATTACAATATTTTGTTATCTTAGTTCTTAAATTTTTGTTGATATACTTTTATTTTTTATAATTTGTTTTTCAAAATTATTAATGTCTTCCAAATTAGATTCATCCTTGATTTAATAAATATATTTAAAACATTAATAGTTAGAAAAATTTATTTATCTTTTCATCAAATAGTCATCAATCATTAGATTATATTTTTTTCATCTCAACCATTGGTTTTGAAATTGAGTATGAATCATCATAACTGATGTCTCTATAATAGAGGTCCCCCCATGTCCCACATATGTTTCTCTATAGTTTATAATCTATATTATTACAACCTTCAGTGTGTCCACTACGAAAGGTTTCTTTTCAATCTTATTCATCCAAAATCGATCAAAAATGTGATAGAAACCAAATAGGGATATTTAAAGTGTTAAATTTTCATTTAATGGTTAATTAAAACACCCATCTATGATATTTATTTTTTACATGTTATAAATGAAGCCTAATATTAATTATTAATGAAATGACCTAATTCATTCTGGGTAGAGGGATACCCATTAAATATAACATAGTCCCAAGACCAAGTGCCCCCTGAACATGGAATGAGAGCCCATTTTTGGCCCAAATGGACCTTTAGTGAATTGTACTCTTATAGTATTGGGACTGCTACCGTACCTACTATAGTTCCACTACAGCTACATTTCCTCCTATAGTAACTCCTCCACTATAGTGTCGACACTACTACAGTACTTCTATAATGTCTTTCTACAATGCTACTACACTACTAAAAAAATAGTCATATCCTAGAATCAATCCTAGGACTTTTGGATGACAAGAAGGATCATTTACCACTTGGGAAAAGGTTCATTGGAACCCATCTATGATAAATATTATTCCATACTAAATAATATAATATCCTTTCAAGGATGGGAATTACTATTTGTTTAGAAACTAGATAAGGGCTTTGATCTTTTCTATCTTGATGCAGTACATGAGTTTTATGCCTCTGTTATAATATTCAAGAAAGATGGTATAGAAAAAAATTCTTATACAAATTATGACAAGTTATATAAATTGTTATGTATGTCACTCTAGGATTTGGTAGAAATACCTTCAGAATGAGAAGAATATTTCTATTCAAATAGGACTTTGTATAATATCATTATGTGTGATAGATGAAAATCTAAGTATTACATATTTTATGAATATAAAATGGTATGAAAATATTCCCATATCACTCCATAAAATCATGTTGTTACTTTATGAATAAAATGATTAATTTTATATTAAGTATAAGAGATATAGATATAGATACAATAAAAGTATCTAATTGTTATTTTTAGATTATTTAGTGAATATGAGAGTGATTTAAATCATAATGTTTTTCCTCCTCCTAATTTAAAACATAATAACTAGAAAAATAAAACCAATTATTATTAAGTTCTAATATTTCAAGAGAATTCTGATTATTGAGTGTATGAATGTTTTTAATGTTTCGGATAAATTGTATCTGATGAGAGAGAGGATTTTCTTTTTAAGTTATGTTACAATCAAAAGGATTATAGTACTCATTGGTAGTAAATAAAATAATTATTTTGAGAAATTTGGCGGGGCTTACATGATGGTTGAACCATTATGAATGTAAAAAAAGGTTGTCAAGAAAATAATGAGGGAGGTTGAGACCACCCCACAAAAGAAACTGTAGATGAAAAAGAATGTTCATAATAATGTTTTTGAGGATTGTATGAAAAATAATGATGATAAAAAATTTAGGGTATCTTGGGTTCAAAATAGATCATGTAGAATCATAATCATTGAAATTCATGTTGATGACAAATTAGAAGAAGGAAAAAAATAAAAGAACCAATAGAAGAAGTTTCATGAAGCTATGCTTTATGAGATTATTTTTATAAGAGTTGAAATAACCTCTGAAATGATTTTTCTTCTATAATCACAAAATGCTCATGTTAATATGGGGGAATATTATATTTTCAATAAATCTTTTTCATCTGTACCAATACTCCTTTTCTCATAAACAATTTAAAATAAAAAGTTGTCAATGAAGAATCAGTCCCAGTCCTTTCTAAAAATCAATCAGAATGAAAAAAGCAGAAAATGGATATTTGAGAACTCAAATAGAGTTCTAAGATGTTATTTATAATTTCATTAATAAAGAAGTTGATGAATATTTAAAATATGTAATTAATGAAGATGAAAATAATAGTGAGTTTAATGTGAATAACTTGAACAAGAAATATGATAAGAATTAGGTGATAGGGATGAATAGAATGAACTGGATGATATGAAAAAAATCAGTCCAACAAGTCTTCCTCAGAATCATATCCGACATCCTCATTAGATATTCCATCCAAGAAAAATCAAAAAGATAAATCAGAATATTTTGTGAAGTAAGAATTGACAAAAGAAGAAGAATCCAAAACCACATCACATAAATAAAAAAAAGATCAATTTTTTTATAAAAATGATAATGATAGGTCATAGATTATGAAATATATTAACATCCTAGAATTAACTAGTGAATAAGAAATTAATGAAATTTTTCTTCTAAAAATGATGATAATGTTATAGTAAATATCTATGAAAATAATTAGTTGTAGGCTAATTTTAGTAAGAGCCAAATAATACCACCGAACATTTTGTAAGAATAATAAGGTTTAGCTGTAACAATTCCTCTATATTGAATTGGATATATTTTTCATGTATTTAAGAGAATAGACAAATAATTACTTATTTTTCTAGACATAAAGCAAAGGGACTACTAATTCAGAAAAGTATTGATCTAAAATAATAATCTATAATGATTTTAATAGTCAATGTGATATCTATTGAGAAAATTTTAATTTTTTTAATAGAGATCTCATAATCATATAAAAGCATGAAATTAGATGGTTAGATGTTATCAGAAATTTGATGATGATATCAAAATTCATGATAAAAATTTAATTAAGTTTTGAAGATATTGGTAGAATTGGTATGTTATTTCCATGAATTATCATCACACATGTATAAAAGAGTAATATTTATTTAGGTTTTTATATATTCCACTAGTAAAATTATTTAGTAAGTAAATTTTATAAAAGAAGATATATGAAATAGAGCTTGAGGTGACTAGAATCCAATCCATCAAATTGAAAAATATCTTTATCAAGTAGCAGAATTACTATATTATGGAGGAAGTCAAGAAGATAAGAAAATTGGATGAATAATTTGAAAATCTGTAGAATGACAAGAAAGAGTTTAAGATAATGGATGATGTTGTGAAAAAACCTAATGAATAATGCTTTATTTTTTAACTCTCATGGTACATGTTATTTAAAACATTTGAATGTATGTTTGTAATGAATGGTTTATTTTTTCATATAAATCCTAATTTTTTTAAATTTTTTCCAATTCAAATTTATTGAATGTTCATTCATATTTTTATGACGATTTATTAATTAATTTTATTATTTTATATATTCATTTTCCATTATCTAACATTTTATAACTATCATATTCATTCCAAGATCCTTTTGGAAAATTAAAAAGGGGATAATTTTATTGAATGGGGGAGAAAATTTTTTCCATGGGAGAATTCTTAAAAAATGTGGAGACGAATTGATAAATGGATGAATATTATATTAATGTGGTGAATAATATTATTTGGAGAAGATTATATTTTTAGGGGGGAGTTTATTGTGTTCAACATCATACTCTCCATCACATTTAGAAGATATAAAAAATTAGTGTGAGTTAACGTTTTATTAATAATCTATAAAAATGATATTATTAAAATCACATGGACTGTATGTTTTTCAAAGATATTTTTCATTTATGTTTTATGAGATTTTTATTTTCAAAAAGGGATATATTATTGAGTAATAATTTATAATTCATACTTATCTATTTATTATGTTTTGGAAATCACAAAACATTTATTAAAAACATCTTTAAATAATTTTTATATCCTATGTGTTTTAGAAATATTTTTTAGGAAACATTATAATTCACCAAACTGGATATAAGTTATTAATTATTATATACAATATTATTAAATTCTTAATTATGATTATAAAAATCGGAGTGAGTTTTATTAATCAAACTCACCTTTAATAGAACGAGAACTTAATCTTTATTTCTTATCTTCTTTACTGAATAGTTTCAACTATTAGATTGATAATGGTATTGATAGAATCAGAAAAATACTCATAAGTATTATCATTTTGATATTTATAAAGATGTACATTTCACAAAAAAGCTTTTAATAATTATACTACGACTAATTTATAATTATATGAGCATCTTAAACGATATGATATTTTTTATTAATACAACATTGTGCATTTAGTTACTACTGATCATTATGAGATTCCAAGTTATATGTGTTTGAGGACATTAAAGAAAACTTGGAAAATATGACTATTGGAAGGAATAAAATAAATACCATGTCATTTCATAATTTTTGGAGTAGGTTGATTATATTTAACTCTCTAGTTTTTATGATGTATTATTAGTTTAAACAACTCATTAATTTTATTTTGTGATTCTTTATAGAGAGTCGTTTGATGGAAACCTTATTAGGTGGTCTCTTTAAGAAAAATGTTAATTGTAACTGGGTTTGATCATTGTTAAGATAGAGGGATTCCGATGATATGTAGATAGAGAATTCTATTCATCGTATATAAGTATTACAAGGATTGTAAGAAAATTTCAATAATTTTATTGAGGGATTAGAAGGATAATAAGATACTACCATTCCTATCTATGTATCGAGGGATTTCCTGGGAAAGAAAGATAGAGTTTTATATAAGTATAAAATAGTGGAAACATTAAGTATGAGTTATAGACAACATTAATCATTATGTTAAAAGAATTTTATATTTTATATAGATTTTAAGTCATTCATACATTTGTTTTCTATTCTATTACTTTCTATTTCAATGTTTAATACAGGATACACATTTTATTTAAAGTGTGTAATCATATTAATAATTCTATTATTATTATTTTATTTTATTAATTTTTATTTCTCTATTAGTCATACTCTGATAAATCAGATCTAGAGAAATAATGAAATTTATGTTGATATAATCTGATGTACAGTGACTCAGATACTATGAATTTGTTAATCATTTTGAGGGATGAGTCTGATAATCCATCTTAATGAGAAATTGGGTTTATTTAGTTTAATTAATTTAAACCTAATTTCTAAAAATATAATTCTCCCAAAATCAGGTATGTTACTAATATGAGAATATTATTATTATCCTAAAAATAGTATTAAAGGTATATGTATCATACATTCACTACTAGAGGGTCTATATTTTCAATGTTAATGATCATCTCATCGTTAATCAACATGAACTACCAATAGAAAGAATATTATATACATGGTGGACCAAATGAGTATAATTAAACCATGTAATTATATGGTAAATGTAAATCCCTAATATTTTGGTAAATATATATTTTTGAAATAAATTTAATATTTTCAATATTTTTTGTAACATGTAGCACCATGTTTTGATTTCATAACATGAAATACTAATTTTTAATGAACCATAACAAACAATTCATCTTATTATTTAAATGTGACTATTAATACCGATAAATTACATTTGTAAGCCTGATTATTAATAACCAAATTTGTGATATTACTTATAACTATTATATATATATCATATTTATAAAAAAACTACATAATTTTTTAAAATGCCTTTATAAGTTTTAAAAACACAATTTTATAAGAAAAAATATTTTTTATATGATTTTAGGTATATTAATTTAATTAATTGTTAATTTTTATCGATAATTAATTAATTTGAAATCATAAATTTTCAAAATCAAAATTTAAAAATTATATAAATATTTATTTCATGGGAATATTTAGAAATGATTATTTTTTCAATTAATAGTGAAAATAAAATTTGTATAGAAATTCATTCTTTTCTAAAAAAGAATTTTTAAAGTTAATTTTGTTATAAAAAGTATTTAATGTAAAATTAGAGAAATTATATAATTATTAATAAAATTTAGGTAATTGTTATCAATTCCAAATTATACTTTCATATAAATATTTTATAAACTTTTAAACATTATCTCTTAAAAACCAACTTTATCATCACATCTGTCGGATTAAATTTAATTTACCTTTTCCAATTTTCATAAAATAAATTTGTAAAAAAGTTTTATATATTGGGAAAACATTAATTTAAACTATAAATTAAATTGAACGTAATTTTTTACCATAATTAGTAGTGAAATTTTTAATAATTTAATTACTCAAGTTAATTAAAAAGTTGGTATACTGAGGGTTAAACTAAAAATAAAATCATAAAAATGACCCAAAGCATGTATAAATCCTATTTAATAACCATTTTTCTATTCTATGATTACTAATATTAAATATAGGGCCATTTTATTGCTATTTTATAAGAATGAATTTATCATTTTGGATTATTTTGGGATCTTTCCCAGTCGTTTAAGTGGGTTACTTTTTCCCCACATATAAAAGGCCAAAACCATGTTTACGCATTCCCACTTATCAAGCCCTATAGTTAATCAAAACCATTAAAAAGTACCTCCAAAAAAATTTCTATTTTTTTGATCTTATTTTCCTCCTAAAATGATTTACACTATAGTCTTTAACAAGAGATCCAAATGATGTGCTTATAAGAGAATGTAATTGTATTCATCTTACCCCTTTGTTTTATTTCTTATTTTAGTTCTTATATGAATTATAAACACATATAATATAGTAAAATATGTCTGTAGTATATACTGAGATATTTTTAAGATAATATAATACCTCCTAACTATCTCTACATCTGTCATATGGAAAAGGGAATCATCAATTGTGGGTACAATTGACTAAAACCTCACAAACCAATATAGTTTTCCCCATAACCACCTTTATTGGAGGAATATAAAGATTGATATAAAATATTTATATAATATTTATAAAATTATTATACATAATTAATTATTATACAAATTATACCTTCTTACTTTCCATTCTATGGGTGACATGATAATGTCTCTCGTGTGTACGAAAAACTATCTTCTCAAGAAGCAACGAAATTATTTTTTATGTACTTATTACATTGAAGGTTGTAAGGATGAATTTAATGAATATACATGATATATATGAAATAAAAATGAGTCAAAAATGATAATATAGTTTTTACCTCTTTTTTAATTAATCATTTAAAAATAATAAATATTGTTCAAACGTACGAATGACCTACATTTTCCATCGATAATGTATTGAATTTTCTATATCAACAATTATTGATTACAAATAATATGAATATACTCAATATATATGAACATTTTTCAGTAATAATAATTATTTATACTATGAAACCCTGATAAAAACAAAAGGGAAAAATAATAATTCAAGACATATTTCAAAAGAAAAGTAGTTATTACTCCAAAAATGAATTTAACACGAAATTATAACCAAATGGTTAATAAAAGGTCATATGTAAATCTTATGTGATATTACTATATCTATGTATGACTATATAATATTTTTACAATAAAAACATGTTTATTATATAGTTTTTCTAAACATGTATGAATGATTTTGATACCTAAGCTACAAAATTTTCATCTAAATTTTTACTTCTCTAAGTCACATGCAATATTCACCACCAGATCCATTTATGTCATCTGTATACATCCCATGAATTCATTTTCTATAATTATAATGAAAAATATTTTTATTTACATATAAATTTTATTATTTATCTGTTATTGGGTTTAGGTTTAAAAATTTACCAAAAATTTAAGAGATTTTTATCTCAAATTTCTTTTTACAGGACATAAGTAATGCCTTTCACATATCTTGTTTTATAATGTGTATAAAAGTCAACTTTAAATTATATATCACTAATGTAGTTATTTATTTGATATTCAAATTAAATTTATTTTTATTCTTTCAAGGGTATTATGATTCAATGTCCGTAAAGTTATACGGGTTATATTTTAAACTGTAATGGTTTCTTTATATTTTTTACAATTATAATTCTAATGATGAAATATTATGATCTATATCTCATGAAAATAATAAATTTTCATATAATATGGTTAGTTCTTGAGAATAAATATTTTCCCTACATTTTAATCTTTTTATGCACTCAATAGTTTGAAATAAAATTTTATGAAAAAGTATATTTAGTTATCAATTTGATAAAAAATTATATTTTTTCTTTCTAAAAGCGTGATTTGTAAATAAGTTTTAAACATAAAAATTATTTATTATAAGAAATTTTACAAAATTATTACCACTTTAAATTTTTTTTAAATGAATCTTATGGAATTCTTCTAATAAATTCCCATTTGGATGTAACAGAAAATATAAAATGAATATTTATTTAACTATGCATGGAACGAAAGGAATTTTCTTGTGTCGTGTCGAAATAATTATCTTAATGATTACTATATAATTTATAATAATTATCTTCAACTAAAATTATTTTCATTTTTTTGAATATATTATTATAAAAAGTTATTTTAAAAAAGGAAATTATATTTTAATCAAAAATTGTTTTAAGTGTTTTTATGGATTCCTAAATCTTATTCCAAGTTATTTTAAAAAAAAATGATTTTGAATATGTCTATAGTTAAAAAAAGTTTTTAAAAATGGAAATTATATCTTCCCGAATATATTTTGTATGTGATCTTTAAAAATCATTTTCTTTCTAATATTATTTCAATTTATGTTACTTATTCATTATTCGTAATAATAGTTAATGATATGAAACTTACTATTTCTTTGGATAATTAATGTATATATTGTTGAAATATTTATGAAACCCATTTTTTTGCACATTTTTATGGTGTGATTATATGATGAAACTTTTATGGTATTTTTGCACATATAATAATTTTTTTATTAGAATATGGGTGAGAACTGTATATTCCTCTATTGAATTGTGTAATGTTTTATATATCATGATATAAAAATGGAAAATAAATTGATGGGACTATCCATTATTGGAAATAGGTGCATCCATATCCACTATAGGAAATATGTGAGTCCTGATCCAATATAGGAACGAAGTGCATCTGGATCCACTATAAGAAATATTTCAATCATGGTCCACTTTGGGAAACAGGTGCATAATGATCCACTATATGAAACAAGTACATCTTGATCCACAATGAGAACTAAATGATGATTTCTAATCCATTATATTTAAGGTCTAGGTTGTTAACCTTCACATATGAAAATATTATCAATATTTATGATAGTACCCCAATTTTAGAACATGTGTGTATAGTCCATGACTGATTTATGATGATTTATCACTATAATGGGATATGTTTTTATAAATGATATTGTTTTAGGTCATCACTTGTGTTTATGATTTATGATAGGTTGGGAAATAAAATTTCAAGTTATTTTCATTATTATATAACCTTTTCTTTATGTTATTCATCAACATTATCATAGAAAGATATATCTTATGTTTAACCTTATCGTGCATCAGATCCCACCTTTTTTTGGTTTCCTTACCTGGGATATAGTAAATGGTTTAGGTAGGGTATTCATTATAAAAGTAATATGGGAGAAGATCATTGTACATTATTTTTAAGATACTTAATAAAATAATAATATTATGTTTATAGTCTCCAAAGACACATACATTATGATCCTCATGAATGTGTTTGTGTAATGAAATGAATATTAACCTTATAATATGTAAAATCTATATATAAAAATCTGGGGTCACTACAGACAGTATAAGAGGGAAGGATTAGTTAAATTTTGGAAAATAGGATGATAAGCCTTTAGTGAGAACCCTAGGGACAATTATAAGGATATGTATAGGGATATGACTACGGATAATTCAATATATGAACCAAGTTTAATAATATTTCATACAATTTTTTTAAATGATGGAATAAGTTGTTTCTAATCAATTGAATAGTTATCTACATACTAAAAGTGGATATGGATATGGCATAAAGTTGCCTAGGGGTAATAAATCTAAATATAGTAAATTGAATTAGACTTAATAATCACCTAGTTCACTACAATGGGCCTTCTACATACCTGGTTTGACCCTCCATAAAGATATGTATTTAAAATTTATAAAACTATTTATAAACCATCACAATTGTTTTGAATAATGACCATGAATTTACGAGGATAATTCTATGGTTACATAGATTTAGAAGAAGGTGTCATGATTTATAAATGATATATTTTTTAGGATTATATGGTTTTACACTATGACTATTATTTCATGCAATATAATATATAGTTTTTTCAATTATTGAAACTCAAAGGAACAATGTTAATGATGAATGAAATCTAAAATGATATGATTTTATTCTATAGAAAATGAATGTTATGAGAGATGGAAGGAAACCCCCCCACCCATTACTATGCCACACAACTTTACCATGCTTTGAATCATGATAAATATCCAAACAGTAAAAGGAAGTTGGAATTTGTTGTTGAATTGCTTATGAGGAAAAACCCACCCAATTTAGTAGGTCTACTGATCCAATTCTCAATGACCAATGGATCAGTACCAATGAAATGATGTTTTCCACTCTCTAGTGTTTGGATAATGAAAAATGTATTTTTATTTTATAATAATTTCAAGGATATGTGGATCAATGACATAACCTTATTATAAAAATGAGTTAGGAGGAGGTACTTGACACCATAAAATAAGATTAATTTAAACCAATATTTTTTATTAAGTAATTCATTTGTAATACATGAACAAATGGAGAAGGAATTTCTCAAGATCAAACAAAAGGATATTAAATCTATTAGAATCTATAAAAATATTCTTAAATGTCTTTTGACTTATTCTTCAAGCATTATCATTAGTCAAAAAATATAAATTGTTTCATTATTTGGTAGATCAAGGCCAAGACTCCCAAAGTTATTTTCCATATGAAACCTATTAGTTAATAATAATTCATTTGATGTGCAATAAATAAATAAATAGAAATTAGATATCCTGATAATTCCCTTGATTTTGATAAGGAAAAGAGCACCATGTCTCAAGAGAAAACACATAAATCATGTGGTGGAATGAAATTTCAGTCACTCACATGCTACAAATGTTGGAAGAAGTACTCAGGTGAATTCTAGAAAGGAAAAATATGGTGTTACATGATTGGTAAGAATTTACAACAAGAAAAATAATATATAAGTGATTTAAATAAGATAACAAATGAAATGAATATAGTAAGAGATCTATAAAATTAAACACTCAAACTCTAGTGATTCATGTGCTGGATGTTTTGGCATTATGAAAGTCATTTCCCCAATCCAAGGGGTACTTTGGATAATAAGACACAATAATATATTGAGAAAATTTAAAAAATGTAATTATTATAATATTATAATGGATGAAGTGAAACAAGATAATTAGATAACACTTATCCTCCCCTCCTTTTTTAGAGATATTATTATTGATTTTTTGTGAATAATTCATATGTAGATATCAGTATTCAATGTTGATTGAAATTTCATATGATTGTCTCTTTATATATGGATTTGGTAATAATGATTTCACATGTTAAGATGGTTGAACCCATGATTCCAATGAAAATTATTTATTATTGGATAAGTTATTATATAATAAAAAATAAGTCGATTAAACTTTGGTAAGTGTATATGTCTCTATGTATGAATAAATTAAGTGTTATATATACCATCATTGTAATAGTATTTTAAGTATTTTATTTTTATAAAGTCATTGATACCCCTATTTGAGTTTTATATATTTTAGTGAAATTTTTTTAGGAAGATTTACTTTCAACATTGTGGTAATTAGATTAATGTTACATGTAACATTTAGGGTTTGTGTTATCTTTTATATTGAGGTAATTATGGGTTTTTATCGATCACCTTAAGAAGTTATAACTCTTCATAGATATTAGATAATATTTCCCCCATGATCATCATGAAAAAAAAATATATTTAGGAAGTAAAATGATTGAATAGTGTACGACATTCAATTGTATATCATCGGGATATGATGTTTACATTAATGTTTTAGGGAAGCATTTAATAATATCTTGACATTGAGTAATGTTTCAACAATATATATTATCATTATAAATATGTTCAATCTCTGATAATAATTAAAAACCTAATAGATAATCTATTATCATGTTCTACAGATTTAAATTGTTATTGTGATTAAAACCTTCATCTTTTTAAGTTTTCATACAAAAATATATTTCACTTGATCAATCAAATCCCTGCTTATGAAGGCCTTTTTCGAAAGAAGCATAAAAATCTACAATAAAGGAATGCTTATTTAGAAAGAAATATATTCGAAACCGAGTTGATGAAATGGCATCGAAAGATCGAGGAAGTAAGAATCATGTAAGGGAAACATAAAGTTGAATGAAATTTTATGCTGATAATTTTATATGAAATATTTAATTTGAAATTTGTGAGAAGTTTTTATATGACTTTCCCAATGACTGAAAGATGGTATAACTATAACCTATGATTTGTGTTATATTTTAAATTCATGATCATATCGGGACAATAACTTTTCATTCGGAACTCTATCTAAATCTATTTCATGTTTATGATGTATTTTATGTATCTCTCATGATGAAATACATACCTATCCCATCACATGTAAGAGACTAACTGTTCTTATAGATAAAGCCTGATATTTCTTATTATAATAAATAGGTATATATTATTGGTCAAAAAGAGAATATTATATTAAATAATACCACTCACATAGTCGATTTATTGGTGGAGAAACCACTATTTTTAAAAATCTACATTGGAACCTAAAAATTTATTGAGGCTGATGTATACTCACTTTTTTCATCAAAGTGATGAATTTTGAGGGTAAAATGCATTTTAATGGGGAATAATGTGACACCTTTGAGTTTTTGAAATATATATTTTTCAAATAAATTTAATCTTTTAATCTATGTGAATTACACAAAACACCTTGTTTATCTTGAGTTACCTGTAATGTCGAGTTTTAATGAACCACAAAAAAACTATTAATAAAATTATTTAAACAGGATTGTTATTAACTAAGCATTTAAAACAATAAAATTAATATGAATAAATAGATTATATAAATTAATTTTAATATTTTTTCTTAAATAAAACATACTGATAATAAATTACAAAATATTTTGTAATGTTTTTATCTGTTTTGAAAATACTATTATCTAAAAAAATTACTTCTTTTTTAGAACAAATGTTTTTTAAAAATTAAAAAATTAATTTGATAAAAATCCTCAATATTAAAATATTTATTTTATAATTATGTTAGAGTTATTTTTTTTATTTTTCTAAAAAGATTAATTTTTCAATGAATAGTAAAAAATAATGGATTTTATAAAAAAATTAATTTTCTATTAAAACTTTTATATGGTTTTTTTCAATGGATTCAATAAAATATATTGTTAAATTTTATATTTATTAATTCTTTTTATGTCATTGGAATCAATTTCATAATGAATTTTGGTATTAAAACATTGTAAAATTTTGAACATTTTCTCTTTGAAATCCCAATTTCGAATCAAGTCTGCAGGATTAATTTTAAATTATTATTTCCATACATATGAATGGAATTTTGAAAAATGGATAAATTATTTGGAATCATAAAAATTTATATTATATAATAATTGATACTTCGTAATGTCCTGACTAGGGTAACACATGCTGGTTCCCTGAGCCGGTCAATTACATGACCTCAATTTGGGATCCCTATATGACAAAGGCTGCTGACTAATTGTGAGGGTTTGATATGTCAATAATGTGGAGAATATACCCTATTTTTCAGAGTATTTCACTTATGGAAATAAATAATCCATAACAGAAACATATATATCCATTGCCAAATCCAATTTCTCAGGATGATCAAATAGGAAATACAATATCCAAAATAAAGAGGAAAACATGGCATGATAGAATATGTATCAAGGGTCTAAAATGAAAACTAAATTAAATACACTAATGACTCGAAAGATGTTATAAACCATGACTTGTTCCCTCATCCATGCTCCAACTCTAAATCAAAAATTTGAACCAGAGCCTTTTACCGTAGCCTTTTCTATAACAGTAAATCTTATTCTGGTACTAATTAAAAAGTTTGAGTAGGGTGTGATTAGAAATTCGTAGGCCACCACCAACGATGTCTAAAACAACAATCAATCAGATAATAGTGAATGGTGTTTTGTAAATAAATAATTATAATGCATATGTTAATAATCATTATATTGTGAATTAATATTTACATAACTACATAATCCCCTAGGTTCCCATAGACAACTGGTCCACAATACCTTCTTCAGTCCATGACTGAGTCTGACCCATTTCAAATTATCAATTTAAATTCATTAAATAAATGTTATGTCATTATTCATTTAATTTTAATTCACTAACATGAGGAATTAGATCCATAATCCAATTATAATATCATGGGAATAAATTGTCTTCTCTAACACATCATGAGTATTTAGAGCATCAATACCTATCTCACACATCATGTATATTTGGAGTCTTAATCCTTGTCCCATACGAATATTCTCATACATTATCTCTTTACACTATTTGTGTTTGGATAAACAGTTATTGTCCCACACTCATTTATGAATCAATTTCACATGAATAACAATATCACATACTTATGTATATCATTTCAATTAATATCAATCAATATTATTCCTCCTATAACTTTTACTATCATTAATTAATTCAAATATTAATTAATAAATCTCAAAACATTAATTACTTCCATAATTAATTAATCATATCTATCCCATTAATTAATTCAACAATTAATTAATCACATTCACCACATTAATTAATTCTTGAATTAATTAATCATATATATCATAGTAATTAATTCAACAATTAATTAATAACCATTAGCACATTAAAAATTTAGATAGTCATATATGTAACATTAATTTTCAAAAAATTAAATAACCCCCTTCATCGGATTAACTAATTCCAGAATTAATTAATCATATCTATCACATTAATTAGTTAAACCAATAATTAATATTTTTCATCAAATTAAATAATTATATTATTAATTAATCTATTTAAAAAAATTATATTCATATAATTAATTCAATAATTAATTATCTCAAAATTCCCAATTTCCATTATTCAATCAAATCATAAATCTGTTAATTAATTTATTGGACAAAATTTATTTATTAAACTAAAAAATTTTAATTTATAAATGAACCTTATAAATTTTAAAATTATAGATACATAAAAGATAAAAAGTCTTAGTGGTTTTAAATATAGACTACCTACCTTGACTTGCTAATGAACATTAACCGAATAGAATCCCGCAAAACCAAGCAGCACATCGATGTAGATTATAGTATAGATCTGAAAACATAAATCAAGACTATCAAAAACAAAATCTCTTAAATATTGATCTAGATATATAACATGATATCAATATTCAATAAATCATGTTCTAGATCAAGAAAAATAGAAGGAAACTTCCCACTAAGAGAACATGATTAGGAAAAAAGGTGAACTAGAATGTAACGCTATTGTATATATATACCAGCAGATGTGATGATCTTTGATTCATGATTAAAATCATGATGAAAAGAGGAAATATGGCATAGTAATTCCACAAGGATGCTCTAAAATAGTCAAAATTCACAATGGTATGAGTTTGGGTCAAATGGGGGTTGTTTTAGTGGTTCAGGTAAATTTAAAACTAAATTTTAGGCAATTTAAAATATCTTTCATTATTTCAAAGGTAGGGGAACACAATTTTATATAACAATGCACCCACTATTTATCGGGTGAATGGTTTAGAAAACCATGCACCAATTATGGGAACCCTCTATCTAGGGTTGAATATATTCTTGTATTAGGGTGCACAGTTTGTTCTAGCAGTGCACCAACTGTGCACAACATCATCTCCTTATATTTTTTTCTTAAATTTCTACCAAAAATACCCCATGCTGCAATCCAAAAAATGATATCAGAAGTTCAGAAAAGTGTACCTACAAAATCATTTTAGGAAACTCCACAAAAGGATGGGATCATACAATCTCCCCAATGTATAATATCTTTTCATCAAGAAGTAGTCACAAGATTGTCTAATATTCCATGTCCAAAACATTGGGCCACTGAGCTGTAAAATTTCTTCATGTTCACATTTTCTCCTTGAATATTCTCATACATCCACAATTCTAAAAATGTCATTATGTTCTTTCCCTACCACAATTTTTCACGATGATCCAATAATCATATTATATGATCCTCCAAGGATGTATATACCTCAAGATCATCATCATCCAGATCAATCACTTGAGAATTGTTGGGGTGATATGGGTAATGTTATGATTCATTAACTACTAGAAAACCCACTTATAACAATGCTAGAATCATCCTTTAACAGTTCCTGATAAGCGCTGATAACCTTATAATAGTTAAATGTCTATCAAATTTATCAGTTCTAAAAAAACACTACTATAATGTATATTTATTTTCCCAAAAAATAACTGATAATAGTCCCCATTTATCAGCATGTTTATTTAACATTGATAAATGATGTCTTCTATCATTGATTTTTTTTGAACTGATAAAATTATGATTTATCAGTTATTTTATTTTCATTGCTAAAACTATGATTTCACGGTATTTTTTTAATGGGTTGATATAGATATTCATTATCCATCCATCTCACAGTTCTGATAAGGGAAATATTTATCAGTTCATTTTTTAATAATGATAAAGGTGAAAATTTTAGTGTACCGCTGCAACACATTGCATCACCAAAAACAGGTGCAACGTGATGCAACAACGCATTCCATCAGTATAAACATATTTATTTATTTTCTAAATTAAGATAGAAATATTTAATTTAAACGAAATAAAATTTCTAACACAGATGAAATAAAAATCAGTTATTATTATAGGGAATGTCATTTTTTTGATTAAAATTAATGTCAATTTTGAATAAAGTAGACGAACTTGGTGTCATATAGGTCACGCCATGAGTTAAATTAAGGTGATACCAAATGATACAAGTCCCAAATGATTTATGGGCCGTTTTATAGATATATAAATATAATCTTACTGTGTTTTCTCTGTTTAAAGTATGTCAGTTTTTTTAAATTAAAATTAACGTAAATTTTGAATTAAAAATTTCACAAAGAGTCAAACTAACCACACTGTGCAACAGATTGAGGTAAGAATTATCACTACCCATAAAAATGATTCATGTATCATTTTTCTAAAGTACCAAAACAATTGGAATGTGTTTTCTTAGTTTTTAATATGTTAGTTGGTTTTTAATAAAATTGATTTCAATTTGGAATAAAAATGACCCACTTGGTGTCATACTGGTCACACCATGGGTCAGATTGAGGTTCTATTAATTGAAACATGTCCCAATTGACTCATGGATTGTTTTCATAATGTATCAAAACAATTAGAATGATTTTTCTTAGTTTTGATTATTTTATTTGTTTTTTGATTACCATTAATGTCACTTTTGAATAAAAAATACATCGTTTGAGTCATACTGGTCACACAGTTCATTAAATAGTTGTGTGTCTGATACCTAAATATCACAAATGGAGTATATATAAATTTCTTAAAGTATCCAAAAAATAAAATTGTGTTTTCTCGATTTTGATTATGTATTTATTTTTTTACTAAAATTTATGTTAATTTTTAATAAAAAAATGAACATAGAGTAACACTGTGCATCTTATTTAGTCATGGAATAATTTTACATTTCCCAAATAACCCGATAATATTGTTAGTAAATTATAAAAACAATTAGAAGGTTTTTTCTCAGTTTTTAGTAGATTATTTGTTTATTAATAATATTAATTACAATTTTGAATAAAAAAAATATGAACATGGAGTAATAACGGTCACACTGTGCATCAAATTGAGGTGAGACTAAATGATACGAATCAAAAATGACTCATGGATTGTTTTACTAAAGTATAAAAACAATCAGAATGTATTTTTTCAAATTTGAGTATGTGAGTTGTTTTTTGGATTAACATCAACGTCACTTTTGAATGAAAAAGTTGTTGGAGTCATACTTGTCAAACCATGCATCATTTAGTGGTGTGACTAATCCATATATATCTAAAATGATTTTTTTATAGTTGTACTAATGTACCAAAAAAATGAGAAAGATATTTTTTTTTATTATGTCAGTTGTTTTTTAGGAAAACTAAGATCAATTTTGAATAAAAAATATGTACATGAAGTCACAATATGTAACATATTAAGGCGCAATTGAATGTTACCCATCCTAAATAACTGATGGATCATTTTACTAAAGTATCCAAATAATCCGAATGTATTTGATTAGTTTTGAGTTTGTCAGTTGTTTTTTTATTAAAATTA
Organism: Viscum album; assembly: GCA_963277665.1. NCBI lineage: Eukaryota > Viridiplantae > Streptophyta > Magnoliopsida > Santalales > Viscaceae > Viscum > Viscum album. The sequence continues at coordinate 29,215 of CAUJRU010002392.1, read as the reverse complement.
ATGCCAATTTTGAATAAAAAGGCACATTTGGTGACATACCGATCATATTGTGCATAAAATTATTCTAAGTATGATACCTACACATCATAAATGATGTCTGGATAATTGTCTTAATTCAACAAAACAATGTGAATATTTTTTTCCCACTTTCATTATGTTACTTATTTTTTTACTAAAAAATGTCAAGTTTGAATAAAAAATATGCTCATGGAGTCACACTAGTCACATTGTGCATCAGACTGACATGTGGAATTTTGAACTGGAACAATGAACAATAAATCTTACCTTATGTTAAAAGTGGTGTGTGCAATTTTAAACAATCTTTCTCAAACACAATCATGATATGATCCTAACTCTACTTCATTGCCCAATTTTTTTTTCAAGTAATCAATTATTATCTTCCTCCACCTCGGTCTCCACCTTAGTCTTTACCTCGGCCTCATCATCTACATGGATATCCAACTCCAAATATGCCTTCTACTTCACCTCCACCTCTGATTTCATATCCACCTCCAACTCCACCTTAGTGTTTTCCCAATAATTTTATTGTATACATTTTATCAATTATACACAAATTGATTTCCCCAATTAATATTCTCTATTGGAAAAAGATAAAAAATAATATATTATTATTCTAACAATAATTCAGCACAACCAAAATATATTTCAATGGCCATAACCCATTCTATATAAATAAAATATCATGTAATAACTTATATTTTTTGTTGGAATACATTTTGACATGAAATACTCCACCCACTCAACTATAAACAAATTTATTTTTTCTTTTGAGAAACTTTTTTTGGTAATATTGATTATACTGAGAAAATATAAACAAACAAATGATTATGAATTATATTTAATAAAATAGTAATTTTCTTTGTAAATTAATTTTTTGTGGATACCCTCATTTTTATGTGGTATGATTTTTCTCATAAATTTAGAAACATAAAATTCACATTCAATTTCATTATCTTGTTTCAGACACTACAAAATCATTGACCAATATATGAAAATTCATTTTTAATATTTTTATAGTTAATGATTTTTATATATGACATAAATTTTTTATTTTTTAGTAATAAAATGGAATTATATTATCAAACATCAACCTAATGCTAGGATTTATCCATTATTTAGTTATCTCCCTATCACAACTAAATTCTCATTAAAACACTGGAAAAACATATAATTCTAATTTTTTCTATAAAATATTGATTTTAGTGTATTAATAATTCCCAATACATATCATGTGTGGTGGGTTGTTTGTAAATACTTTAATTGAATCCAAAAAAAAACATTTAGGGTTTATATGTTGATTATTATCATCATTCTGTACTTCATAAAAAACCAATTAAATAATTTACAAATTTAAGAAATATTTTATGTTATTAGATATTATATTTTTACCATTGAATTTTAGGAAAAATGAGTATACCTTCTGATTATATTTTAAAAAACAATTCGAGTAGCTCATATTTTTTTAAATATATTTGATTGTCTTCCAATGTAACATCTATTAAAGAAATTATATGAGGATTAATGAATCTAAATTGGGCTTCAAACAATATAAAAATTTTATAGGTTTAATATATATTCATGTATAAAATATGAATAGTTATTAACATTAATAAAAATATTTAGCTTGCTATTTAGAAATATATATTATTAAAATATATCTTATTTTTGTATTCACAGTTGAGACACACATCCTTTCATGCTTGAGACACTCATTTAGAGACTCCAGACCAATTCCGTATGTAATGGAAGATTTAAAAATTTCTTCATATTGACTGTAAGACCTAGATTTATATTTTGATCTGGTATTTAATTAAATTAGTAATGTTAATAAATGGTTCTCTATAATTGGTGGAGAAAATTTACTCTCAGAAGTTTCTTTTGTTTTCTTGTTTGATTCACAATATTTTCTTGATCAGACCTTTTATTTTTTTGCCACTTTATCCATCTATAGTATCATACATCAATTAAGACATTGTATCATTATATGTTACATATTTTTCATATGAAAATATTTGTTTATGATATTCCTCATGTATCTGTATATGAGGATAAGGTCATTCTATGAAAGATATAAAAACATCATCAACCATTGTAATATCTAGATAATAAAGTGGAATAAAAACCTCAATAGTCGGATCATAAACTACCTCATTCCCCACAATCTTGTAATATTTTGGGAGGGTTTGACAGTGTAGCTGGCCTCTAGGGATATTATAAATTATACCCATCACAACATGACAATACATGGGTGTTGATAGAAAAAAATAACATACAATTACACCCTACGTAATTTTAGTAATATAAAGTTATGAGAAGTTGCGGGATTCACATTTAGGGGAAAGAGTAATGAAAAATTTGATTACCTCGGGTAAGGTTTTGGGGAATGACTCGACCAAAATCTAGTGGGATCATTTGGATCATGTGATGATATTTTCTCCACCACCAGTTTGATTTGATCTTCTCATTTAATCTTCTTGAAATATTTTTGGGGAGGGACTCCAAATCCTAATACTCTAACACGACCATATTTTTTAGACCACTTCAAATCTATTAAATGTATATTTTCTTATGGTATAACCACTATTGGTTCTTGTGTCTTAACTTCATTAAAAATATAAATATATTTATTTTTTTCATATTGTTTTAAATCATAAAGAATTGAAATTATTTCATACATTCACATGATTCCCTTACTGCTTTATGTTTTCATCAACTAAAATACCATCATTATATACACAATCCTCCTTCCATACCACATGATGTGGGATAGAAGATGCTTCAGATTCTAATCCATCAATATTCCTATAAAAATGTAACATATTTTTCTTAATATAAAACAATTAATATTTTATTATGGATTTAAAATAAAAATAAATTTATTCTATAATGATGTGTACCACATCCTTCCTTGGCGATTGGGGTACGCTGGTTTTGATGTGCATTCTTAATTTTAAACAGTGTTTTTTATTACATAAATTAATAATTTTGAATTGTGTTGGATAATATAAATAATATAAAATAATATATTATTGATTGAAATTCACCTGAAATAATTTCTCATTGAGGAGATTTCTAAAAGCATTCCATGTTTCATTCTTTGTAGTGTATGCACAACAAAGTGGTTGGTAGGACATTATTTTCCCCTCAGTATCTCTAAGATATAACATTGTTAGAATAGTATGGAAGCCTCGATGGGATTTTCTAGAGGCCATTATGAAAAATTTATTTTGGAAATATTCTAATATAAAATAATCCTCCAAAGAATAATGAAAACTAAATCACTATTTCATTGTATAATTTTTAGTAAAATAGAAAATATATACTGTAACATTTCTAATATATATTTACAAATGATTTACTTCATTATATGTTAGATTTAATGACATGATTCAATATGAGTATTTAGATTCATCCTCGTTACAACACTAAGATAAGTAATGAAAATTTACATGACGGGGTCAATTGGTTGGCCTCATTGATTCCAACCAACCTCATCTTTTATACGATGAATTTTTTACTGGATAGTTTTTTTGAAAACAGTGATGTCGTTCCATTGATTTTATCATCAACATGTTTTTGATCTCCTAATGATTTTTTTTTTCATTATCAAAAGTTTTTTGTTTCTCATGATTTGAAACATAATCATGTTCAGAAGTGATTTTATTCATAGTCACACATTTAATTTGACTTTAATAACAACAATTAAATACACCCCTTGCACAAAAGTCTAAAATTTCATGACTCTTGAACTAAATCTTAATTATAAATATAATAATTCAATGATTATTTACAGTTAACCACTACTACCTTTATTTAATCCATCATCAATTTCTTGATTTTCTTCCATTTTAGGATGTTGGGAGGGAGGCTAGTCTGAAATAGTGTTTTCAATACATCTTCAAGTGATGGAAGATAGTGAAGTATCTAAGTATTACTGTTTCCTATGAACCTAAACTAATTGAATCCATAAAAAGTCTCCTCATTTGATATACAATAGCCATATATTTTGACTGAACCATGAAATCATTCATATAATTATATATGATATTGACATAATAAAATATGATATTTATTTATTCAAAGGACCAATAGATTAGTACAATTTTTCCTAGAAGAAAATTATTATTATACCACTTATGAGTATTGTGTTTTCATCATATGATCAATAGATGTATTAAAAACCTAAAGAATGGATGATTTATCTCTAGGGTTAAAGTGAATGGATGTTAATAAAAAACAATTATGTAATTCTTGTAATTCAGGATCAATGGAATCCATCAATTAGATTAAACTGAACATGTTTTATTAAAAATACTAAATCCGTAAAAAAATTATTCAATCCGTAGTGGATATTACACTAGTGTTTAATCAGAAAAATACTATTGATATCTCTCGATCATTGAAGGAGTGCGGGAGACTAAACTTAGTGATAAATAGTGATCAAAGAAGATAATATGTTTGGATATGGAATGAAATAAAGGGTTAATTACAATAGGGGGATTCTATCTCTATTTTGTGAATTTCGAACATGGATAAAAAATTATCTTGACTTATATGACATAATGATCTAATTAATCAAATGGTTATTTAAATCAATTTTTTGTCAACCTATGGCTATTCACCAAGTTAGATGGCTTTTTATAATTATTTTTTATCAAATTAAGTTATTATATTTCAATCTTGATTAGTAAATATATTAAAAAATCTCACCTCATATTTTTCTTAACAAACATTGCAACCAAGGTTAACTATCTTACTTTTGAGAAATACACTGTTAATATATCGTTGTGTATTTCAAATTATATAACCCAATGACTTCTCAATTCTATCAATCCAAGAATTTTTTTTAAAAAATTTGATATACATTTCTCATTAATGAAATTCCACATCACTCTTAGTAACCCATGGATAATGTTTTATAATAATATTCACTTAATTAAAAAAATTCAACCCTCACAACATGCATCAATAATATAATTTTTGGAATGAGAAAATTTTTTAAAAATAGATTTCTTTTAATTCAATACTAAAATATACATCAATATCATATATATATAAATATCCAATTTCATTGGTTAGGAATTTACATGATTTAACAAAACCCACAAACCAAATTTTATTGATTTTTACACTTATATTGGCCCCTACATATTTATCACCCATGATAGATAGACACAACGTGGAATCCCCTATTTCTTAAAATCTCATATAATTAATGCCTTAAAATCTATATTCAAGTATATATGTCGAATTAAATATGAGAAACAACCTAGATTATAGAACCCTATATAATTCAAATGAATAGAAAAATGAGGGGGGATAAGAGGTCTCTTTGTTGATAACAAGAGGTGAGTAAAAAGTGTATGTGTGTATCTAGGAAACATTTGGCTAGAAAATATAATACATATGAAAGGATAAAAAAATGTTATGTAACCACACATGTTGTAATTCTATAGAGATGAGAGTAGATGCATGCATCATCATGTTTAAGAAAATTTCAAAAACTGAAAAATCTAAACCCAAAACATTAAACAACGATAGAAGAAGAGTTTAAAATAACATACAATTGATTCAAGACATTATTAAACTGAGGGAATGCAGTGGAGTTACTCTTACAGAAGTGGAGTTCTATCAGAGATTGAGAATTGCTAGTGACTGAGATATGGTAAGGGTTTTTTTTTAAAATAGATCGGTGCCACTTTTAACAGTGATTTCATAAGATCATTGATAATGATCCCTTTTATTTGTGAATAATCTGTAAGAGAAGTTAAATTTGTCTTTTATCAACAATTTTTTATCATTGATAAATCTCAATCATAATAAGTGCGAAAAAGGAACTGATAAAAGACATATTATTTGTGAAAATGGTTTAGCACTGGTAAATGTTTCTTTTAATAGCACATAATTAGAACTAATATGGAATAATCATTATTAGTTATAAAAAAGAAATATTAAATGTTTTTTAATTATAATTTTCTAAATAACATTATTATAATTATATACATTTTTAAATATATATTGTACTTTATTTATAATTATATAAATAATTATATAAACAACAGTAACTATTTTTTTTATATTAATTATTAATATAGTAAATATAAATTCCTTATTTATTTCTAAATTTTTATTCACGAATATATATTTAAAATTATAAATGGATATATAATCCGAAATATATAAATTTTTAAAAATTAGTGAAATTATGTAATTCAAATTGAGTACACTTTAAGAATATTGAAAATTTTGATATGTTTTATTAAACTAAATATGATGCATTAAAATAATGTGAATATATAGATTGAAGTGGGTGAATAGATATTGAAAATACCAAAAAAATAATAAATAAATAAATATCATTAAAAAATAAAAATTGATTAAATTTAAAAATAAAAATCAAAATAAAAAATCATTAAACACAAATACGGTAATTGATGTATTGAAAAAATAAATAAAATTGACTGATTAAAATCATCTTATATAATAAATGTACCATGTTATTATGAAATTATAAAACATATTAAAATTTGATTAAATTACAAAAATATTAGTTGTATGTGTTTCTATATATTGTTTACTTATATTTCGGTGTGTCTTTGTGTATATAATGACATTGAAATATAATTATATATATGTGTGTGTGTGTGTCTGTGTGTCTTTGTGTGTGTGTACATTAAATAAGTTCAACATAATATACATAATATTGGATAAATTGAAAAATAAAAAAACATTAAAAAAGAATAAAACATTAATTTGTTTTTAATTAACATTGTATACATATTATACATATTATTTTTAGATATCTAAATTTATTATATACAATTTATTAATATTTATATTCTATATATATGTATTTTAAATTTATTAATTTTTATAAATAATTATTTAATTAACAAAAATTCGGATATTTTTCTTAATTTATATGGTTTATTTTTATTTTTATAAGTTTTCATTTCATTTTGGACCTTTAGCATCACTAAAAAATGGCTGATGAAGGTAATATTTAATCAGAACTAAAAATGTTCTATAAAGGCCACCATTTATCAGCGCTATAAGTGAAGCGCTAATATGGGTTTCTTTTATTAGCACTAAAATAATGTGTCGATAAAAGGATAAATTTAATCAATGAAATGAAAGATCACTGATAAAGGGTTCATTTTTTAAATTATTTTTTAGTGATGCAAAAGATTAACTTTATCAACATTTTTTTCATGAACATTTAAATTTCAGAACTATTATTGGGGCATTTTGTATTAGTGGTGAAAAACATCATGTATGTCACTATATTTCATTGGTATAGCCAAATAGTATGCCACTGGACCTATTTTTTCTACTATCTCATGTGGACCAACAATAATTGAACCTAATTACCTTGTCGCCTTATCCTACAATAACCCGACCTATGCGAATCCTAATGAAATACATGATCACCCTCTATATAACTCTACAAGTTATCTCTGTGTTTCATCATAATAAATATACCTAATATGGTTCATATCCATACGTTTTTAAATCAACTGCACCTGCTCGGAAATCTCCTACATGAGACTCATTCCCCAAATCTCTGAATCAACAACGTCTATCCAAAATTACACTGATCTTCAATAACAACCGAAAATACCTTCATATGGATCCATATATATAGTTTCCTAATAACTGTTTCTATTTAAAACATTGACTAAATCCATGTTCTTTTCCAAAGACCCATTTATTTCAAGAACTCACACCGAAAAAATATCATTACACACCTTGATAGTATGCTCCAACTACCCATTTGTTTGTGGTTGGAATTCCATACTCAACAAAACCTATGTACTAAGAGCCTTTATCAAGCCCTGCTAGAAGCATGAAGTAAAGCATGAGTCACGATCTGAAACAAAAGTCCATGTCACCCCTTCCAAACATTATATCTCCTGAACATAGACATCTTCGACCTACCCTTCAATTAATGTGTCCAATATAGGTAATAAATGTGCTACATTAGTTAGGTGAACCATAATAAACTAGATAATGTCATTCTTCAGTGTAATATCTGAGAGACCCAAAATAAAGTACATGTTCATTTCATCTCACTTCCACTCTTGGATTGGTAACGAATGTTGCAAGACAATAGGTCATTTATGATCTAACTTCACCTACTGAATTGTGTAACATCATTCCACGATTCCAATTATGTCCATTTTTATTCTTGTAAAACAAAAAATGCATCATAGGTCAGGGTACATTATGTTCTCAACTGGATGTTCCACCTACATAGAGGAATTAAATTCCCACATTATCTAATCATTCATGGTCATAGGAACACTGACATGATTTCTCATAATGATGATCTTGTCCTCATCTATTCACTAGTCTAATGGTTTCTTCACAACTTCAAGGATTTTACAAAATATCAATCACACCAGATCCTCAGACAATATACCTATAATAAATCTCAATAGTTTATACTATACTAGAACTAACATATGATTCATCACTTCTTGACTATCCTAAATCACAATATGTATCTTATCCAATACGGTCATTATCCACCACATAGAACTATACTCTAGAATATCTTGAGTGTAAATTCTTCTTCTCAAAGCATCAAAATAAATTTTCCCATTTCCATGCATATATGGTAACTCAAAATCAAACAAATTCATATAATCCATCCATACCTGATGTTGGATATTATAATCTCATTGTATAAGGATATACCATAAACACTTGTGATCGATAGACACTACATATTTATCACCTTATAGGCACTGATACAAAAATATCAAAATAGAAACCACAAATTATAGCTCAAGGTAATGAATAGGGTACTTATATTCATGTGTCCTAAACTTCTGAGACCCATACACTATGACTCTATTTACCTTCATCAACACAACTCTAAGATCAATCATTAAATCATAAGAATACACCACATACTACTCACCCAAATTCGTTATGCTAAAAATTAGTGACATTTTCAAGCACTTCATCAACTCTTAATATGCCTTCTCACATGTTTATGACCAATAAAAATTTATCCACTTTTTGATCAAGATAGAATGTGGAGATTTCAAAAGGAAAACATACTTGAATAATATCTAAAAATATATAAAAAACCGTAGAAATATTCATATATAAAAAATGTTATTTGGATTTCCCAAGACAAAATGCTTGAACCATATAGGGGTCTACTAAAACATTTTATTCCAAGATGTTGTGTCCCAAAAAGTTATCCAAAATAGTAAAAAAATTACTCTTATATAGCTTGTAATATAGATTATGATCTCTTATTATACTGAGGAGGATGACGATATTATGAGAGTGATCATCATGAGTATTGGAGTATACTAATATGTCATCCAAAAACACTGCCACAAACTGATCCTTATTTGTATGTAAGAACATATTCATATGGTCAATAAACACTACAGTTTTGTTCATGTACCAAAAGTTTATTACAATGAACTCATATAGGCAATATAATCTTTTGAATGATGTCCTCGGTATGTAAGAGGACAAAAAGCATAGTCGATGATACATTGATCTCTAGTTTATCTTAGAGAACCCACAAACCCCTCTCAACTGGTCAAAACGTTTATCGATACATAGAAGCGGATAATTTTTATTTGTTGTTTTCTTTTACAAAATATAGTAGTCAACCCATAGGTGAAAACACCGATTAGATTTTTTCGAAATCAAATGGGGTGATCCCCAAGGTGACATACTCAGACATATTAACACATTATCCTCCAACTCCTCCATGGAATTCTTAAAATATTAACTCTCTATTAGTGCTATACTAGATCAACCCATATCGTGTAATCAATAGTTAATTTCAACTCTTTATCAGGTTTAGGCCTTATTATTAATCAGGAAATACATCATAAATTTGTTCCACTATGGGTGGAAGGAAATATTTCCTATCACCATCATCATCTAGAAGAATAAAAGAAACATGGTTCATGATCTCTCTTAGTTTCTATTTAACTATCCCTTATCAACCCACTTGGATATCCCTCTCTCCACAGTGAATGTAAGAGTCACCCTTAGGTGGTATAAATACATCTTTTCTATGGTAAAAATAAATGTGTGGTCGGTATGCGACTATCAAATACATACCCATAATTAGTTTGAAGCCTAACATAACAATAATTGTAGAGCCCAACAGAAAATGATTCTCCCCACACCCGAGAGAACATCCCATTCACAAAAAGATGTCTCTAGGATTGTATTCCCAATGTTGTATCTATTGTCAAAACCTCTATCACAAACTCTTCCACAGGGATCATACCATTAGCAAGTTTTAAGGGTATAATGTAATGAGAGGAACTAGCATCAAATAAGGAACTAACTAATATAGAAGCTATAAAAATAATACCTATCATGGTTCATGGTATAACCTCATTATCTATAAGTATAATCTAAAATACATGTATTGTCCTTGCCCCTCTTACCTTTGAGGTAATCATATTCCCTTGAGTTTCACAACTCTGCTAGAATAGGTTCAATTTTCTTGAATCACCACATCTACTACTATGGATAATGTTCCCAAAATGTCACATAATGGTATCGAAATACACATATACTGATCCTCTATCAGAATACACCAATTTACTGTTAGAATCCATTTTCGGTACCCCTCAAATATTAGATCCTAATTTTCCACAATTGTAAACATATTCATACTAGTGATATTAACTGATGACTTCATATCACATTTAATCACATATTGAAACATATTTTCTGTAGTAGCCTCATCTCCTTCCAACACTGGATCAAAGAAATGCAAATCAATGATGTATAAGACATTTTCTGTCATAGACATACTACCCATAATCAATCTCATGATCTCAACTGAACATTGGTATATCATCATGTATGTATTAAATTACACCAAGAACTTCTATTTGAATTACTTCCATTCAATTCTATCTATCTCTCCAACCCATGATTGTATGTCTCACCAATTATTTGATTGTCAATTTAACATGTATGAACTTAATTTGACCCTCCTATCAACAAGATTCACCAATTGTTTAAATGTATTCTAGATATACTTGACCCAAAACAAAAATAACATAGGACAACCCTATATAGTAAAATTAAGATGTTGATGTAGCTGAAACTCCATCATCAGACCACACATGATTTTACAACCCATGTTGGGTCACATTCAATGAATTTCATGTAGTGATTGTTGTTCTCTCAAAGTAACTTCTCATACGTCTTCACTCAACAGTACTGGTGGGGAATCTAAATCTATATCCTCTTTTCTTCCCCTAAAAAATTGTCATTATGGATCCATATTTCTAAAACTCCAAACATGAACCTTAGTAAACAGTTTACGTAGTTAACTCATTTATGTAAGAAAGAGGGAAATATTATAATGCAGAACTAGCCTTTTCCCAAATCATTCCACATGATCAAAATTGAGGTGTTATCACTACCTTTAGTCATACTACACCTAGGTCTTAGAGAACAAGGCGAAACACGTTCTAATTATTTTAATTTCATTAGGCATCCATTTATTATTATTATTGAATTATTTTAATGTTATTATCGTCGTATTACTAACCATTTCTAATTTACTTTTTTGAGCAAGGAAATGATTTTAATTTTAACAAATTACCCATAACCGATTTTCTAGGCATGCCTAAAATGGTTCCTATCACAACTATTCTTGAGTTCCTAGAATAATGCATGCATACTCAAATCTCATGTCATTCTGGTCGGTGATTCAATTCATAGAAAATTCCAAAATCCTTTTTTCACATCAGACAAAAAGTGTGTCACCCAAGGTGAAATAACATTCAATTGTAACAAAAAAACAACAATAATAGCAATCCCACCCCAAATACATTGGTTTGTTCCCAAAATTGGGTTTGTGTCTCTAAGGAGAAAGCTCATAACCAATACCTAATACTTCCTAGTCTCTAATCTGCCATTCCTAAATATTAAGACAAATGTTGAATAAAATAAAACTAGATCTCTTATACCAATTTGTAACTTCGTAAATCGAGTGAAACACACTGGTGCTCTGATCTAGTACGTTGCATGACCTCATGAATTCCTCCCCATATTGAAATGTCTAATAACTAGTAGTGAGGTTCTAATATGTCAATAATGGGTAGACTAAACGCTATTTAATCAAAGAAATAACCCAGAAGAAATATATAAGAAATAGATGAATCATATATATCCATGACCAAATCCAATTTTCAAGGTAATTAAATACTAAATAAAATATCCAAACTAAAGCATAAAACATTCCAAGAAAAAACATCTATCAATTTAATAAAATGAAAACTAAAATAAAGACAATAATGGATCCAAAGTGGGTTTCAAGCCATGTACATTTCATTCCTCCAAGATCCATCCATATATAAGTAATCTTTCCTATGGAATTTCCCCTTACCCTATCCCATAATAATAATGTATATATGGGTACAAATCATTCATCTCAAGTATAGTGTGAGTAAAACACAGTATACCGCCACCATCAACATCTAAAACTATATCTTGATATATAATTCAGTTTTAATTTTGAAAAATAAATAATTATAATGTATATGTAAAATCATTACATTATTAACTAATATTTACTTAACTACATAACCCCCCAGGTTCCTATAGGCCCCCAAAAATTAATACCTGCTTCATACTATGCCAGATTCTAAAATATCTGACATAATTAAATAAAATTCATTTATTGAATGGTAATTAATTATACATTTAATTTTTATTCACTAACATGTATAATTGGATCCATAATATAATTCCAATCTAATCAGCATATATCATCGTGTTTAACACGCCATGTGTATTTGGAGAATCAGCCCTATATCACACATCAATGGTATTTGGAACCTTAGTCTTTATCCCATAATAATATTCGCATGCATGTCATTTTTAACACTATCGGAATCTGATGCATCAGTGCATGTCCCAAACTCATTTATCAATAAATTTTACCTAGATCACAATATCAAATGATTCACTATATCTTTTTAATCATGATTAATTTTCATTAATGAACTTATACCATTATCTCCCATTAATTAATTCAACAATTAATTAATCACATTCATAACATTAATTAATTCAATAATTAATTAATCGTATATATCATATTAATTAATTAAAAAAATTAATTATTAAAATAAATCACATTAATTAATTCCTCAATTATTAATCATATCTATAAAATTAATTAATTCAAAAATTAATTAATCACCATCATCACATTTATTAATTCCACAATTAATTAATTGTATATATCACAATAATTAATTCAATAATTAAATAGTCATCTTCATAATATTAATTAACTCCACAATTAATTAACCATATCTAAAAATTAATTAATTCAAAAATTAATTAATCACTTTCATGACATTAATTAATTTCAAAATTAAATAATCAAATTTTCAATTGATATTCAAATAATTAATTCAGAAATTAATTATCCCAAATTTCTTAATTTCAATTGTTCAATGAAATCCACTATTCTATAGATAAATAATTGACCAGGTTAATTAATTACACTACAGAGTTTCAATTTCTATGATAACCATATAAATTATACAAAAACATACATGAAAAGATATCAAGACTATATAATTTGAATAATAGGTCACCTACCTTGATTAGTTGATGAACGTTAGACCATCACAATTACCTAAAATTGGGCATCACAGTGACGTAGATAAGATCTTGGATCTGAATCGTTATATTATGATTTAAAAAAAATTATCCATTTAAGACCCATTTATATGTACAATGATAAATCTAGATTCAAAAAGTCAAGATATGTATCTATAAGAATAGAATATATATATCCACCAAATAACTTGATATGTATGCAAGGAGAATATGGAAGCAACGTGAGAGGATCCAAATTTTAGGAGAGGAAATTATATCGACTTTTGGCTTCAAATCATTAATACTAATGGTCAGATGACCTTAAAATCCATCCAAGAAGCATTGTAATTATAAAATCAAAATGTAAAGTGTTTGGGTTGAATATGGGATTTTTTGGTGGTTTAGGTGATTTTAGATGTAATTTTTTGGAAATTTACTGTATCACACGTGATTTCTTGGGTAGAGGCCCACATTCTTCCCTAACCATGCACCCATTGTTTTTGGGGTGCACAATTTCCCTTTATATGACCCACATATTTAGTATCCACGCACCTTCCATGAAGACCCCCACTATCTAGGGTTTCATAGTATCTTAGGATGGGGCGCATGGTTTAATTTAACCCTAAACCAACCATGGACACATCTTTTTTCTATTTTTTATCAATGTTCAACCAAACTCAACCTATAATGAAATAAAAATTAGAAGTACTCAAAATAACACAAAATATTACCTATAATTTTTTTTGACAACTCTAGAAAAAATTATGATCTTAAAAAATAATTTTTTACTTAATTAGTAGTTATAATATTAAAAAATAAATTTTTGTATTTAAGGTAGAAATGGGTTTAATAGTGGTAAAACTAAAACAATAAGCGTTAAAAATTACCCAAAAATGTATAAATCCTGTTATCCTACCATATTTCCATATAATAATTAAAAATTTATAATGCAGGGTAATTTGGTAGTTTTATTATGTGAATGAATTTGTTATTATTGATTTATTTTGGATATTTACTAGTGGTATCCAACTCGGTTCCTTTCCCCCACTTATTAAATGCCACAACTAACATTAAATTGTTCTCATCTAACGAGACATAATGTTTATAAAACCCCATAAAATCACTATAAAAAATCCTTATCAGTTTTCTAGAGATTATGGTCCTCATAAAATACCATCCCCAGGGTCATTAATATTATATCCAAAGGAGATGCTTTTATGAGAATGTAATCATATTCACTAACCTTTTTTTATTTATTTTCATCCACCATAAATTATGAATCTAAATATACAATATAATAACACTTGTGTCTAATCTGTAATGATATTTTTTTATTTTTTTTAAAAACCTATATCCATCTCCACTTATATCAAATGGGAATCTAAATTATCAATCATGTGCATGGAAGGATACCACCTCACAAACTGATAGAGCCTTTTTTCTATCAGCACCGTTGAAGGATGGATATAAATAGTGATTTAATAGATTTATTTTATATTTATTAAATTAAAATAGTTTTTAATTATGATATCAATGACACCTTATTATTTTCCATTCGATGGGGGATACAATAACGTTACTCTTATTTACAGTGGACTATCACCCTATAAAGTGATGTGGTAAGTTTTCCATTAAACATTACACAAATGGAATTAAAGAGAAATTTATTGAATATAAATGATATATATGAAATAATTATGATTATATAATGGTGATATATGATTTATCTTTATATAATTCAATCAAAAAAAAATGGAAATTGTATTCATGATTACTTATGACCTACCGTCTCCATTAACAGTGTATTTCAGTTTCTGTATCTATATTTTATATATTATGATAAATAATATAAAAATTAATATATTTTATAATTATATCATGTTTAAAATTATAGATATTAAGTAACAATTATAATCATAATGGGCAAAATATCCCAAGATACTCAAAAAAAACAATGTTGTTGTTACCTAAAACATAATTTTATCTTTTAATTATTAATAATCAAGAAATGGAAATTCATTAGTAAAATATATATGGTATTATATATATATGGGTATTAATATTTTTTTAATTCTACTATATTTATTATAAATTTGTATCAAATTTGTATGAAGACATTCCATACAATTTGTAATGTATTTTCACCTCTCTCTTTTTTACTTATGTGAGACACATGCCATATTCACCACGTATTTATTTTATATTTTGTTTATAGTGAAAATGACTGGATTTTATGATTAATATACTTTAATTATTGGTATTTTTCACATATATGTTTTGATATCTCTTTTATTGGGATTATGGTATAAAAGATACCAAAGTTTTAGGTGATTTTTTTGTCTAAAATTACCCTCTTTGGGACATAAGATATGTTATGATTGTATGTTCTTATATGAGGTTTATATTCCAACCTATTGAAATTCTATATCATAAATATAATTATTTTCATTATATTATATGTTTCATTTTTATAATATGTATTATGATTTAAATTTACTGTAGTATTATGTGTTATATATGATAATCTCATTATTTATCAAAATTGTTTAGGATGATGCTTCAAATGATAAAATCATATGATCTATCTGTAAATAAGATCATTAATATTATTATCCTCTACATACGTCCTTAGAAAAAAAATTCCTATATTTTCCCTCACATTATGTACTCAAGAGTTTAAAATATGTTTTTAATGAAAATCATATTATATTTCTCTATTTGGTTGGAAATTATTTTTCTTTTAAAAGCATGTTTTCCAAAAATGTTTTTAAATAAAAAATTATTTACCAAAGGCATTTTTACCCATTTGCTATGTATTTAACAACCTTTTAATTTAATACTCACTACTTATTCCAAATAATACCAGTTGTAGTTTTACCCAAAATTTGAAACGAAATTTTGTTTTAACGCGTACGATAAGAATGATATTTTCCTCTAGCGAGACCAAATTATTGTTTTAATGATTATTGTAAAAAGTTAAATGATTATATTCAAATAAATTTACATATCAATTTTTTTTTCTTTTTAGTTTTGAAATGTTATTTTAAAAATGGAAAGGATATTTTTCTCATGAAATATTATATATGATTTAAGGTATCCTTTTTATGTTTCAAAGGTTTTTTAATTAAAATGATTTAAAAAATGATTTATGTTTTAAAATGTATTTTTTTCAAAGTGGAAAAGTATATTCTTCAATAAATATTCCATGTAATATTTCAAAAATTAATTTCCATCTAAGATTACATCATTTTATGTTAATTATTATTTTATGGGGATAACATTGAATGATACAAAGCTTATTTGTTACCTATATGGTTATATTTTACATTAATGAAATGATTGTGTAACCAATTTTCGATACACATGTTGTGATGTTATGATATGATTAATTTTTTATGATAATTTGGTGTATATAATTATTGATTTAATTGTGAAATAGGTGTGATATATATCTCCATCCAATACCTGGGGTATAGATTTATATATCAAGAGATATAAATTGTTAAATGTTGATGAGATTGGTCAACTATGGGAAATAGGTTTATTATGATATAATAAAGAAAACATGTGTATCATAATTAACTTGGGGAAATAGGTGTATCTTGATCCACTATTTGAAATAGTTCTGTTCTGGTCCATTATGGGAATCATGTCAATATGAATCTAATATGGTAAATTGGTGCATCCTGATCCAAAATGGGAAATGGTAAATGTATAATTATCCACTATGTTGATTTTCATGTTAGTTTACCTTGAAATATGACATGGTTTCAAGATTGATGATCGTTCCAAATAATAAAAACATGAACATGTAGTTAATAATTTATTTATCATGATTTACTACTTTATGGGCCACGTTTTCTAAATTGATAATATTTATTCCATGATTCATGTTTATGATCTAGGATAGGTTGGGTATGAAAATTTTATTTTATGTTCTTGATCACATATCCTTATGATTATCTTATGCTTTCATTAGATCAAATAATTATATCACTTATTCATTCCCTTATGAATCATCATAGCTCCCCCATTACTATGTTACATTCTTTAGGATATGAAGAAATGTTTAGGTAGGGTATTCTTAAGATTAGTACTATGAGATAAAATTTTTGTGGGAGATGTTGAAGATATATCATTAAATAAGTCGACTATGTTTCTACTCTATAAAAAATTATACTTTTAAGATCCTTAGGTGTGTATTTTTTTTAATATAATTAATATTTATCTACAAAATTTAATATCTACAATTTAGAATCCTAGGTTTTTATATAAAAAACAACTCAGAAGTTTTTAACACATTAATTCATCAAACCTTAATCAGTGTCAAAAGTCACACACAGTGGTCTCTATCCGCAATATGAATCCTACATGCCTACTTATGATGCATGAGACACATCTTTCATCTATAGGATAAGGGCCATAATTATAATTGGTCTCAATCCAATGTTACAAAATCCAAGAATACAATATAAATAATAAAGTTATCACACATCCATGGGACCCAATCAATGATAAAATTATAAATAACTGTAATACTGAGAACCCTGAAAATAAATATATAATACCTGGTGACTTGGTCTTCTTTCTAAAAATGATGTGAATGACACACGTCCTTGGTATATATTGTAGGATTAGATACATTCTAATATCTCCTAAATACTATTTCTTAAATCATAAGAATAAAATTAAATAATTCTTCGATATTTTTTTGTAGAATCAATTTCTAGAGGACCTTGAAATAGTTACCGATCCCGGTACACAACATGACCTTAGGAACTCAAACCTGTAAGACTCCAAGATTATACAGTACATTTTCCTTTGAATAATGCAATAACTTGCATTGTACGCAACATTGAGATTCAAACACACCGCGACCAATCAAACTAGCCATTATGAATAATAATACCATATTTTATAAATTTTATACATTGTATTTTTTAAAATGGACTTTTTTTTGGATTCGGAATATCAAAATTATACTAGGGTGATTTTTTTGTTATTTTTCTAAAAACATTTATCTTTTGAAGAATAGTGAAAAACATTGCGTTATTGGTTAATACCGACTTACTATTTAAATAATAGTTATTTTTATTTAAATTTATTTTAGGTTAAAATAGATACATAATACATATATAAGTTCAATTTTATTCATTGGAGTCGTTTTATAATGTGTTTAGATATATAAAAATTTTAATGAACTTTTTACCGTCTTTTATCCACCTCCTAGAAGCATATGAAAACATGTATAAAACATAATTTTACTGCTTCTATGAGTTTAATTTCAAAAATAAAAGAGACATAGTTAATATTATTAAATAAAATGTGGTTCAAGAAGGTGAAAATAATTTTTGGTGAATAATAAATTTTTACTTTTATTTACCACGATTAAAATTAAATCGGGTGAATAATTGTAAAAATGATATCATAATTACCCTAACAGATGTCTTAATTCTACTGGATATGTGTAATTAGAACAAAAGAAACCTTAGGAATAAAATAATATCCTCTAGGTCCACATGGATTAGATTATGAATTTTATTATTATTTTATTTATAGAAGAGTTATAAGAGTTAAATACAAAGTGTAATAACTACAACATTTTTAATATAGGGTTACAAATAATATAAATTCAACTATAAATATTCATTATAAATCTAAAAAGATATTATACGTAATGGTATTTTATTTATAATTTTTAGACATTATATCATATAATTTATTTATAACACAGTGATAATGAAGTAATTACCTTATTAATGAAATATTAAATTTTTTGATATTATAAATATCCAAATAAATTTAAATTGATACTTATGATAAATTACACTAATTTTATAGGTTAATATGACATTATAGAGTTGGTTAAATATATTTTATTCAAAGTTATATAGTTTTATTCCTTTCAAAAAATTCAAATACTAAAGTGTCAAAAATGACATATTTGGGTTTTTAAAACAAATACAATATTATTAATTGATATAATATTCTTAAAAATATAAAGTTCTTCTAGAGGACTTATATAAGGCTATATATATCATAATATAACCACATGGGGTTCTCTTGGCTTATTATGGTATGTTTATTGACCATATAATATAAAAATAAAAAGAGACATGGTAAATGGAAAATTATTTGACTATGAATTAAACCTAAAAGATAACATTAGTATGGTGACCTAAACATGTCTAAAACCTATTGGATGAGAGGTTTTCGAACAATCCCCACATCAGATTCTAAATAAACCATTTCGGAGGCATTAGAAACTGAAAATAATTTTATTGTAAAATAATATTTCATGTTTATCTTATAGTGACCCACACCTCTCTTATAAAATGGCACTTCCCCTTCTCTTAATGTCATACCTCCAAAGCTTTTTTTCTCTGCCAACCCATACATAAATTTCCTCCCAAATTTCGTCTCTTAATCCAAGATTTTATTATAAAAATATTACAACCATATTCATTATTCTATCCATCATATTAATGACAAAGTCACCATACATGTACATGTATGGCTTACTGTCTCCACATCGTGGTGTAGTTTTTTATTCAAACACGTCATTAATTTTATGGGTATAATAAAGAGTATAAAAAATGTAAATAATAAATATAACATGTTAAAGATTCTGTATATATGATATACCATCCAATTAAAGACGATGTCCCTATCAATATAATGATATTGTCACTCGTACGTACGTATAGATTATTTTCTTCCCGAGCGCACTGACATTCATTGCCCATCATAATCATTCAGGAATCATTTTCATTTTATGATTAAAAATAACTTTTAAAAACTTAATATCATTCTATATATGAATCAAATATGTCCTTTTCATAAAAAAGCATGGCTTAAGTAACCAAGCATTTAAAGGAAAAAAAATCAGTTAACACCCGAAAGGATGATACTACTAAAATATTATTAAAAAGAAATATTAGAAGATAATATATGATATCATATTTATGTATATGGTTTTTTTATAATTTAATAAAACTTATTTAAATATTATACAAGAGGTTAGCATAACCTCGACCAAGGAAAAGTACAAGGTAAGTGTTAATTTCACAATATCTTTATTATCCAAAGTTGTATTTACGTAAATATCTACTGTAACCTCTTTACCATAAAAATCTGTGTTTTCTAAAAAATGATATGCAAAACAATTTTACTATTTACTGTACTATGGGTAAAAGTCATTTATAACCTTATTTGACTATATATATTTTGAAAGGATTCTTTCTATTTTTTTCTAAACAATGTACATTATGACCTTTTGACAAAATTAATATTAGACTATCTATTTTTAATACATAAAGAGGGTTTGGCTATTTTCCGTTGTCATATCATTGTCCAAGCGTCCCATAAATTCTTATTATAATATTTTCAAAATTAATATTTTATTCTGTAATTATATTTTTTTAAATGATTTCAAAATAGAATGATATATTTCTCTAAAAAAAATTTGATTTCATATGTGTCCACATCCTTTGATAGATTTTAAACTTGTTTGAAGTTAATTTATTATGATAAACAACATCCATATTGTATTGAATGTTATGTGATATGTTTGACTATGGATGGGTTATTTTTACACCATTTATTGTTTATGGATAAAATATTGACATTCTGTATGCTAGTTTTAATACGAATGTTTATTTTTCGTTTAAACCTTTTCATATGAGGAATGAATGGGACTTTTTACGTGATGGGTGGAGCCCACTATAGCTCCTCGATGCATCAATAGGTATCCTGAAAGAAACTACTGTCTTTGCACAAGGCCATGACAAAATATTATTTTTAATCTTGGAACAAAGCCTTGACTATGTGGTTATGAAGTCAGGCATTATGCATTCCAAAATTTTGAAAGTGGCTATTGATATTTCATGTGATTATTCAACTTGTAGAATATCCATGTGAATAATTAAATGATATTATTTTATTTTGTCTTTTCCATATTATTCTGATGTTTAAGATAAAAGGATTTTGTTTTTGTCAATACATTGCCTTATGTTTTCATTCTTATTTATAAAATTTTCTGCTATATTTATATCGTTACTGAGAATCTGAGCTCACACCTTTATTTGATTTATTTTTCCCATGATTTGATGAAATATTTTATGGTTGACCTATAGGGATAATATGTGGATATAAGTGTGATCAAAAGGGGACAATTTCTTGTTCATGTTTTTATTTCATGTGGTAATGTAATACTTATGAATGTATCTAGTACTTCCATGGCTAATAAATTGATCAGTCATTCGGGATTTGATCCCTTGGGATCATGCCAATGTTATGTAATAATTCACCAACTCTGGGTAACTGGGATCAGGGTGTTATAGCTGGTATTAGAGGAAGTTTATTACAAGCCTTGGAAGTTATATTTTGAAAAACTCGGATTAGAGAACATCACCCTACGATAAAATTTGAGGATTGGTATAGAAGAACATGATAAAATTTTGTTATTGTTGAGATTTTGTGAGTTTTCCAAGAAATACATCCATGTCTGGATACAAGCTGGTGGAGGTGGCTCTGGAACAGTAGTACCTAGCGGTAAAACCCAGAAAATCTGCTTTGAGCTAGATTCACATAGGAACCAGTGCACTATAATGGGTCTTTCTGCACTCTTGGTTACGAGACTCCCGGGGGATATTTTTAAGATAATTCTCATTTTCATTAAAAACCATTATGAAGGGTTTATGAGTATATACTTATAAATGAAATTTTTTTATGCTTATGGATTATATACATAAACTATTCAATTTATGTTAAGTGTTTTACATGTTTGGAATTATGTATTATGATTCGTTAACTAATCTAGTGTATTCCATTGTTTAGAAATGGCACCTAGTGAAAGTAATGGAAACCGTATCAACGCACATAATCCATATCAGGATTGACCTCATAGTCAAGATAATTATAGTGGAGCTGGTGAAGAAACTGGTGTTCATCAGTTTATGACCATAATGGGACAACTCACTCCGGTTATGACTAATAACATTACATCTATGCAGTATCCTAATCCACAAAGTGGATGAACAATGTTAGACCTCATGATGAGGAAAAAACCACCAAAATTCAATGTGAGTACAAAAATATTAGTAGTTGAGAAATGGATAAATTCCTTAGATAAATATTTCATGCTATGGGGAGAAAAAAAGGGAAAATGTTGTCATGGCAGTTTATCACCTCAAGGGATTTAAAGATCAATGGTGGTCATAAATCAAAAACAAAAAGCAAGATGAAGAAGTTTCTAACATTGCATAGAGGGTGATTAAAGATATTTTCATAGAAAAATACTTTCCTCGTGACCATGAAGTTGATATAGAAAGGCAATTTCTGAGTCTGTGGAAAAAGAGAACGAGAATATCACAATGTATGTGGATAACTTTACGAGGTTAGCAAGGCATGAATAAGATTATATATGTATCCCAAGGAGTAATATTGATTGATTATTAAATTGTTTAAATCCATTTATCTTACGTGCATTATTCTCACAATCCTTCTAATCATATAAAGATATTGTCTCTTGTGCTATCAAGACATAAAAATAATTCTCTAAGTCTTAAAAATTTAATGCAAAGAAAATAATAATAGATCTACTGAACACTGTGGAAATATAATTAAGGGGAAGAAGGGAAATGTTTAATATCAATCATGTGGTAAATGTGGGTAAGAAATTCCCTGGTACATGCTTAGCGGGAATGTGTTTCTGTTACAAGTGTGGTGAAAAAGGCAACACAACTCATGATTGAAAAGGGAAAATGTGGCTGTCAATGTTAAATTATACCATTGTAGAAAAAAGGTGCATTATGAAAATGAATTTCTTATGTGCAAATGGAACTAACATCAGGAAAGGCCAAGGAAAAAGGCCATGCTTATGCAATCACTACTATAGAGGTTGAAGCTCCAAAATACGTGGTGGCTAGTAATTTAATGGTTTACTCAAGTTCAGCCGATGATTTATTTGATTCTAGGTCATCGCATTGTTTCATATCTTAACATTTTTCTCAGAAAATTAGATATTTCCAATTTTATTTAATAAGGGACTTGTTTGTCAAAACCCTTATAAGAAGTATCATTGGAAAAATATTTTGTGAATCAGTTCCCATTAGGGCTTATAAATGTTAATTATCTGCTGATCTTATCATCATACCCATGATGAAATTTGTTATAATCATCAAAATGGATTGTCTTTTGGACCATGATGCAAAAATGTATTTTAAGAAGAATGAGGTTACGATTTTCGATGATGATAATTAGAAACTTATATTTAGAGAAAAAATGTCACCACCTAATTCTTATCTAGATCCACCCTAGTAGCTCTACTATGTATAATCATTGTGGAAGAAGAGAATGAAACAATTTTGGGTGAGGAAATGAGTGTTCGAATAGAGGTTGTACCTATTGTGCAATAATATGTTGATTTGTTTCTGGAGGATTTACCTGGACAACCACTAGAATGAGAAATTGAGTTTTCCATTGATTTAATTCATGATTCAGGGCCCATATCGAATACCCCATATAGAATGGCCACTATGGAATTAGTGGAAGTAACGGAACAAATAGTGGAATTGAGTAATAAGGGATTTATTTGTCCTAGTGTTTCTCTATGGGGATCCCCTTCCCTTTTTATTAAGAATACAGAAAGATATATGAAGTTGTGTATTGACTACAAGGAGATCAATGCTATAAAAATAATGAAAAAGTATCCCCTACCTCACATTGATTACTTAATCACCAGCTTCGTGGAGATCAATATTTTTCAAATATTGACCTTCGATATGGATATCATTAGTTATGTGTGAAGAAGGAAGACAATCTGAAAAGAGCATTTCAAACCAGTTACGGGCATTATTTGATTACAGTATTGGATTTTGGATTGACTAATTCACCCTCTATATTCATGGATCTAATGAAATGAGTTTTCAAGGAATATCTTGATGAATTTGTATTGGTATTTATTGATTATATTTTGGTATACTCAAAAAGATAAAAAGATCATGAAAATAACATGTGTATTATATTAAGGACTCTTAGAAGTAATGAATTATTTGGGAAATTTTGAATGTGTTAATTTTGGAATCAAGAGATATCTTTTCTTGTCAATATTGTCTCCAAGGATGGAATCTCTATTGATCCTTAAAATACCAACGCAATCCTAGAATATCCAGCTCCGATGAGGATAACTGAGGTATGCAGTTATATTGGTTTAGCAGGTTATTATCAATGTTTTTTCCAGAATGTTTCCCAATTGGATAACCCATTAGAAAAGCTCACATGTAAAGGGGTAAATTTGTTTGGAAAAGAGAGTGTGAAGAATGTTTTGATGAATTGAATATAATATTATTCAATTCTCTTATCATGACACTACCGTCGGGGAATGATGTGTTTGTTATTTATAGCGATGCTTCAAAAAAGGACTTGGTTGTGTCCTTATGTAGAATGATAGAGTTATTTCATATGCATCACGACAACTACAAATTCTTGATCAAAACTATCCTACTCAGTATCTTGATTTAGCATCTTTAATCGTTGCCATGAAGATATGGATAAATTATCTATATAGTGAAAAATTTGAAATTTATAATGATCACTAGAGTTTCAGGTATATTTTCCACAAATAGAACTCAACATGAGGTAAAGGAGCTGGCAAGAACCACTCGAGTATTATGATTGCACAATACACTACCACTCGAGGAAGGAAAATAAGGTGGAAGATGCTTTAAGTAGAAAAGATCATGGAGTTTTGAACAAGATGAGAATCTATAGGGATCTTATTTTCATAGATCTATTAAAGATGGATATGGGAATATACATGGAAGTTCAAACATAAAATCTTTTTCAAATGGTTGCCAAACATATTTATTAGAAAGAATAAAGAGTTCGTATATTATTGACAAGGAATTTTAAAAGAAATTTAAAGGTGTGAATGATTGGAGATTGAGTGACATCATATATGAAGATGGGATTTTGAAATTTTGGAAGAGACTTTGTGTTCTCGATATACCAGATCTAAAATGGGAATTTTTATATGATGTACATAGCTCCAATTTCATTATACACCCTGGTAGCACCAAGATGTATAGTTACTTGAAGGAACACTTTTTGTTAGATAACATGAAGAGGGATATTTCTGATTTTGTTTAAAGATTTATAGTTTGTGAACAAGTGAAAGATGGATGGAAATATCCTATAGGAGTAATGAAACCATTTCCCATACCTGAGTTGAAATGGGATAATATTATGATGGACTTTGTCATGGGACTACCAAAGTATCCTAGAAGGAATGATGCCACATGGATCATTGTTGATCGTCTTACCAAGTAAGAACATTTTCTTGATATAAAAAAAGATTTACCACTTGAATGTCCTGCATGACTATGTATTAATGAAGCTGTAAGACATCATGGAGTACCATTATCAATTGTTTCTGACCGTGATCCCTATTTTACATCATGATTCTTGAAAAGTCTTTAAAAAGCCAGGGATATTAAACATCATTTGAGCACTGCCTACCACCCTCAAACTGATGGACAATTAGAATGGACTATTCAATCCATAGACAACATATTGAGATCTTTCTAACCTGACTTTCAAGGTACGTGGGATCAATATTAACCTCTGGTATAATTATCATATAACAATAGCTTCATTTCAAGTATTCATATGGCACCACATGAAGCATTATATGGCACGATATATCTCACACCAACATGTTTGGATGATGTTGGTGAAAGAAAATATGTTGGTCCAGAACGTGTTGAAGAAACAATGGAAAAGGAAAAGGATATCCAAACCCACATCAATGTTTTCCAATGTAGAAAAAAGAGCTATGCTGATAACTGAAGGAAGGATTTGGAATTTCAAGTTGGAGACCATGTTTTCTTGAAGGTATCTCTATATAAGAGTGTTATACATTTCAGTAAGAAGGGTAAATTTAGTACATAATACATCATACCTTTAGAAATTCTAGAACGAATTGGGGTTGTTTCTTACCATTTGAAAATACTGCCAAGTCCCTCTAAAGTTCATGATGTGTTCCACATATCACTGTTTAGAAAATACATGCCTCACCCAACCCATGTACTCACCTATGAGGAAATTGAGCTGGAAACTGATTTGTCTCATTGTGAATAGCCTGTCAAAATTTTTCTTACCAGAGAATAGGTGCAAAGAAACAAGAAGACTTGTCCGGTAAATTTTTAATGGAGAAATCCTAAGATGGAAGAGGTAACAAGGGAATCTGAGGAACTTCGGATGAAGAACAACCAAAATCATTTTATGTAGTAAAATTTTAGAAATTGTGAGGATGAAATTATTTTAAGGAGGGGATAATGTAACACCCGATGCTCCCGCGGTACATTTCCCTTTGAGTAATGCAATAGCTTGAATTGTATGCAACTTCAATATTCTAACACACCGTGACCAATAAAACTAGTCATTATGAATAGTAATAACAACTTTTTGAAATTCTATAAATATTGTCTTTCAAAATGGACTTCATTTTTGGATTCGGAATATCAAAATTGGCATATGGTGAATCTTTGGTATTTTTCTGAAAATTTTTAATTTTTGATGAATACTGAAAAAACACTATGTTATTGGTTAAAACCGACTATTTATTTAAATAATTATTTTTTTATTTAAATTTATTTTTGGTCAAAAAAGATACATAATGCCTATATATGTTCAATCTAATTAATTGGTGTCATTTTATAATGAGTTTAGATATATAAAAGTTTTATTGAACTTTTTAATGTCTTTTACCTGCCTCCTAGGATCATTTGCAAATTTGTATAAAACATAACATTACCACTTTTGTGATTTTAATTTAAAAAATCCAAGAGACACGGTTAATTTCAGAAAGTAAAATGTGGTTCAATATGACGAAATATTTTTTGGTGAATAGTAACTTTTTACTTTTATTTACAATGATTAAAATTAAATTGGGTAATTAAGGGTAAAAATGATAACATAATTACCATAACACATGTCTTAATTCTATTGGATAAGTGTAATTCAACCAAAAACAACCACAGGAATAAAATATGATCCTTTAGGTCCACTTGGATTAGATTAGGACATTTATTATTATTTTATTTAAAGAAGAGTTAAAAGAGTTAAATTTAATGTTTAATAACTAATCCATTTTTAATATAGGGTTACACACAATATAAATTCATCAATAAATATTCATAAGAAAATGTAACACCCCAAGATTCCATGGTACATTTCCCTTTGAATAACGCAATAGCTTGCATTATACGCAACTTCGAGATTCTAACACATCACG
Source organism: Viscum album (assembly GCA_963277665.1). Taxonomy (NCBI): domain Eukaryota; kingdom Viridiplantae; phylum Streptophyta; class Magnoliopsida; order Santalales; family Viscaceae; genus Viscum; species Viscum album. Next base: position 1,275 of record CAUJRU010002392.1, on the reverse strand, counting down.
GCCAATCAAACAAGTCATTATGAATAATAATACCCACTTTTTTAAATTTTTTAAATTTTATCATTAAAAATGGACTTCATTTTTGGATTCATAATATAGAAATTAGCTTATTGTGAATTTTTTGTTCATTTATGAAAACATTCATTTTTTGATGAATAGTGAAAAAACAGAGTTATTATTTAAAAACTGAATTTTTTAAATAATTTTTTATTTTATTTTTTTTACATAATGTAATAATTGATACATAATACCTATATAGGTTTAATTCAATTCATTGGAGTCATTTTATAATGATCTTAGATATAAAAAAATTTATTCAAATTTTTACGATCTTTTACCCACCTCTTAGGAGAATTTGAAAATTTTTATAAAACTTAATTATACAACTTCTGTGAGTTGAATTTAAAAAATATAAAAGAGGAGGTTGATATAAGTATGTAAAATTTGGTTTAAAAAGATTAAAATAATTTTTGAAAAAAAGTAACTTTTTACTTTTATTTACCACAATTAAAATTAAATTGGGTAATTATGGGTAAAAAGAATATTATTATTACCCTAACACATGTCCTAATTCTATTGAATAAGTTTAATTATACCAAAAACAACCTTAGTAATAATATATGATCCTTTAGGTCCACATAAATTAGATTAGGTCATTTATTATTATTTTATTTAATAAAGAATTACAAAATTTAAAATCAATGTTTAATAACTAAACCATTTTTAATATGGATATATACATAAGATAAATTAAACATTAAATATTCAATAGAAATATAAAATTATTTAATAAATAATGGTATTTTATTTATTATTTTTTGACATTAAATAATTAAATTTATTGATGACACAATGATGATGCAATAATTACCCTATTAATGAATGATTAAAATAATTTATATTATAAATTCTCCAAATAAATCTAATTTAAGAATTTTAATTAATTCCACTAATTTTATAGGTTAATATGACATTCAAGGGATGATTAAATGAATTTATTTCGAACTAATAATGCTGTTATAAATTAAAAAAACAAAATACCAAATAGTGTCAACATTGACATCAAAGAGTTTTTAAAACCAATATTATATTATTTTTTGGTATTATATTCCTAAAAATATTAGGATCAGACAAATGTATTAAATAATATTATATATGTCATTAATTAAAAACAAGAGGTTATCTTGGAAGTTTATTGCTTGTTTATTAACCATATAATATAAAAATTCAAAGAGACATGGTAAATGTCAAACTATTTAATTAAGAGTTAAATCG